>JAQFVV010012394.1:9233632-9333836 GCA_028023455.1 Epiperipatus broadwayi | reverse complement strand
ATTAAAGTAACATTACTCTAGGACCATTTAAACAATAATTGATACGTTGGCTATTATTTAATTGCGCCATTATTATTTAATGGAAACAAATAGCCCTAATATATAACTAATCACTACATTAACTTTTACCAGTTATGCCCTTTCATCATCAGTTCGAGTGGCTATTGTTCGTGAAATCAAACCAAGTCTGGAGTGAAGCTTAATAATACGTCTTAATTATAATAAATTTATATTAACTATGGGCTTTTAAAACGTCCCAGATAGCTTTAGATCGAATGGGTTTTCAAGAATGCTTTGGATCAACGCCGAAGACTGCATATTAGGGAGGGAGAGTTGGCTATAATGATTTTACTAATACGCTAGGCACAAGTAAAATATAATAATAAAGTGGCTCTGCGGATGGAATAGTTTTAGGGTTTTTGTGACAAACAATGGTTTATCCAATAACCGGTCGTCATGCTGCAAAAGGAAACCTTTATTTGGTTCATAAGAAGTGGGGGACTTACATGCTAATCTGGCCCGTAGCTCAGACTTCGCTACTGCACTACCCTATAAGAGAAGATGTGCTGGCAACACCGTGGCTCCATCTTATATATAAAACAGCAGAACGAGAAAAATATAAAGCCACATCCGCCAAGCCGAAGGATATTATAAATGAAATATCACATATTAAATGAACACAAGTTTATCAGCTTGATCAAAAGAGCCAACTCTTCTGTAGCATGAGAAATATGTATATGCTTCTGATGGGAATATATACAAACTTTACTTTATCCCGTTCAATCTCTTTAGTTATCTATAACTACTTAGACTTCTTAAAAGGAGGAAAAGTATATTTAATAAGGGACTTTCATTAATACTTTACTAAAAAATATACTTATGATTGCACTCCAGGCTAGTTTAATCTTTAGTAATATAATAATTAACGGTGCTTGAAAAGCCATTTTATATTTATATTAATTAATTTATTAAATGACAAAATATGAATTTGGGCTTCGAAACAGCGACACTAAATGACGCTATATAAATAATAATACGATGATTTTAGATTTATATGTTTAAAAACATATTCTATAATTAAATGCATGCCGTTTTGAAACATAGGCACAACTAATAACAATTAAAAATAAGCAAAAGAAAAGCAAAATATAACTGCAGTGATTAAATTATATAGCAAAACATTAATTAACACAGAAATTTACAAAAGTATTTCATATTATAGAATTTAAAGATTATTTGAAAAACAATTTAGAAAGAAGTTTCGATAATATGGTTAGCTAACCTGTTTTTGAAGAAATCATGATTGTTTTTGAAATTCACAGAGCTCTGCTATTTTAAATAATATTATAACAGTTCTATAGCTGGACTGGATAGATTCGAGCTGGAACGAAGGTGAGTTCTTTGGCGGCTTATTGCATGTTCTTGTTCAGTTGCGAGACGATTTAAAATGGTGTTGGAATGAAGGCATTTCCCTTTTAGTGGCTTATGACATCTTTTATTTGGTGTAAGCTTGTTGGTTGTTGCTTCGGCATTTGATGGATTGAACTCGGCGTTCCATCACGGGAACGGCAGCAAAATTTTAGCCAGACATGGTAAAGTTAAACAATTTAATAAGTAATTAATTTGTCTTCTGTTATTTACAGCTGTTCAAAAGCAAGATGGAGTATCTCTTCCCGCTTAAAATAAGCCCTATTTATATATTTCGACTAAACTTTAACACCTTTTTGGAATTTCATTATCCTCGGGACCAATTGACTTTTAATTAAACAAAATAATATAATCCAATTTCTACAACAGATAACGTCTCCGAGGTGTTACATTTAATTACTTAAAATTATTAAAATATATAAATTATATAATTTGATTCAGTTTCATTAATTAAATTCCTTTTTAGGTGTTAAAGAATGTTAAAGCTTAGCAGAAGGAACGGTATTCTGATTTAATGATAAAGTTTTTTGTTGCAAACAAAAATCAATCAGTAAACTAGATTTTACTTCAAGGGGTGCAGTCACTAATTGATATCTTGTTTACACTAAAATTCCTCATTTTTAATTACAAATGGATGATTTTTATTTTACTGAAATTAATAACTTTTAACATATTTGTTTTTACAATATTATTTGTTTATAATAAAAAAAAAGCAAATTTAAAGAAAATACTTTAGTTTCAAATATATATGTAAAACATTAAATCACAAAACCGTTAAATATGTTTTAAAGAAACTGTTTTACATTATATCTTCTTTATTTAAACTTAAATATATATATACAAATCATATTGCCGTTATTCCCAGGTTTAAATTATCCATACACATATGAAATAATAGCAAATATAATTAAGAATTGACTGAAAATTAATAAAACATTTTATAATAAATTATGAGCATTTCTCCGCTATAACTTTATCAAACCTGTCTAATTATAGCGTGTTTTCGTATGTAAATGGATGATGCAATTCAAGCGGCCATTATAGCAAAGTTTTCCCACTCGACTTATATATAACATTTTTACATTTAACATTTTTACATTTAAGATAGGTTCAAAACTAGTTCAGACGAGTAGGCCATTAGGTTGATGGTGAAACGGAAAGAGATTGGAAGGTTTACGTTTCAATACATCTTAATGGCAATGCTCGAAAAGATCCCTTGATATGAACTACGTCTACTTTGAGGGAGTGTAAAAGGTTGAACTGGTCAGATTCCGAAGGTCCTAAGAGGTGATTAGCAAAGCAAAATAATAATAATAAGTGATTGGTTGTAGCTATAAATACATAATGCCTCAGACATATATAAATAGATAGTGTATCACTAACAAAATTATTAAATGAATTCCTGATTAAAATAATCAGTTCCCTGACGTCGATAGAATGTCCCCACAAACCTTAGTCCACTAATGAATGAATCATAAATATAATATATATATTAAAAAAAAGAATTAACTAAAATATAAATTGTTTTCCACACTTCACAAATATTTCATTTATTAATAAGTTCTTAAATAGTTTATCAAAGATTACAAAATAAGACTGTTTTTAATTAACATAGATGGGCATTAAATATCAAACTAATAAATTGTAAATCATAATTTTAATATTTTCTGACAAATAAAATATATGTATGAAATATATATACTGATAAAATTCTATGATAAATTTTACTTAATTGATTCACTAAAATTATTTATTCTTTCAGAAATAATTACAGGGATATTTTAAATTGGAGGTAATAGTAAGATACTTTTAAAATAATATCAATCATTCAAATAAATTTATATATGATGTACAAAACTAAATGAGCTTTCTATTAATTAATTTACGGGAAGTAAGTCTCTTGTAATGATATTTAAGTTAAAAAAAAATAACAGGGAAAGGATTTAAAGTTAATAGCTCATTGAATTTTGTATTTGGCAATTTCAGTAAGTCAAATGATCTAAACAAACCGACAAAAATTAATTTAATTTGCCGCATCAAAATATTGTAAGATTTTATAAGAATTGATATTTTAAATTGAATAAAATTAAAAGACGCATTTTAAACCAAGCCGTATAAACATTACACAGATATAAAATATAAATTAATATAGATTTTGAAAACAAGTAAAATAAAATCAATGGCTTGCAGCAAATTGGACGTTACCTCAGAATCAATCAGTTAATATAGGCAGTTAATACAGTCAGATCATTTCAGGCTTCCTCAACACAGACAGTCTCTGGCTAGATGTTTAAAGCACTGGAAAGGCATGGATGGGCTAATGGAACAGACCTCTGAGAAGCAAACGACCGATCTTTTCATCCCATCATTTCTTTAGGCACAATATATATATATTAATCACTTCTTTTCAATAAACTCAATAAAAATTAATCAAATTTTCCTTTATTTATGTGTTCTGATCTTTATCTAGAGGATTGAATCCACAGTGACAACTGCCAATTGCAATCGCTCTAACTGTTTCTCTCAGGTTGGAGCATGCTTTGGAGGGAAATCTATAATTCTGCATGAACATGCCCCAAGGGCTGATTTGCTAATTAAAAAACAACAACAAGCATATTAAGTTTATCAGTCATTGTATTAATAAAGCCTATTTAATTAAGGTTTAGGTTAACAAAAATGTAGATTTTATTCAGAATTTTTTTTAAGAATTTGGTACAATGACTTTCAAACTGATATTTGACATAAACTTAAATAGACATTTACAAAATATTTCTTACAAATATTACATTTTTACAAATATAAAATAAATAAACTAATATAAAAAGGTTAGTTTTAATTATAAAATAAGATTAATGAAATATAAAAGATTATAATATTGCTTAAAATATACTCCCACCTAAAATGAGATAGATGTCAGTTAATAAGAATGGGGTTCAAATCCAGACTAGTGCTGATGACATTGGCACTAGGGGAAGCAGAAATATGTACTATATTTTCAGCTTCAATATGGATATTTTAAATCTTATCAATTAGTTTTTCTATAGTCATTGGTACATACTGCATGACACTGTATAATGAATCAATCACATGCTCTAATAGAACCACATTGTCTTTATTGTTAGCAGTGAACAGCCTTCCACTCATTAACATTTTACTTAAAAGAACAATTTTGATACAATATGGAAGAAAGCTGAATAAAAGTTGAGGTTAATATAAACTAATTAAAATAAAAAAAATTGATCAAATTAAAGAAGTCAGTAATAATTAATCCTTTTATACTTCACTAAAACTCTGATAGATTTTTTTGTTCTCACTAGATTTAAGCTTTCAACTTTCACTTTAATATTAAACCATTATTATTTATCAGAATATAATAAATTTGAGTTCATTTTATAGATAATTTTGTTTAGAAATTAAATAAATTTTAAAAAATTGCATTTGATTTTTGGAATTATTTTAAAAATTAAATTTTAATCAAAACAAAACATTCTCACATCATCAAATTTCAGGTAGAGCAGATTCAATTTTCAAAGTGAATGAAATTTTCTTTGATGTTTGTTTTAAAAATGTGAACAAATTATTTTTAATACCTAGTAAATCTATCAATTTATGTTTTAAAAGTTTAATTTTTTTTCATAATTTTTCAATATTGCTAAATGTTATAACAGTCTGTGAAGTGACATCAATTCTAGATAGTTGTATTTTTCATGATCTTAATCTCTATGGTAACATTACAAAGAATAATATATTCTTTTATATTTAAAAATAAAATATTTCTGTAAAAAATAAATATGTAATAATATATATTTTTTGATTTCTAATAATTATTGCACAATAACAATACAAAAATAATCATAAGTCCTCCAAAAAGTCAAGTTTTTAGACCATTGTAATATTTTCTTGAAGTAATGTTGCAAAATTTGAGATTATCAAATACAAAAAAAGATACTCATCACCATGGAGTTTAAAAAACTTTGAAGACCTGCTAATTTGATTATTCTGCCATCTTTTGAATTTTTTTTTAAATTAAAATATTACAAGAAAATATATATGATTTTTAAAGCTGTATAAAAAAAGCTTTGCAAAATTTTCTCAGCAGAGGATGAAAAATGCAAATACAATTTCTTGACTTGAATAATTTTCAAATGTTATCATCTTTTACCTGATTTTCTTCAATATTTACAGATTTTGCAAAAATAGTAAATAATAAGCACAAATAAAATATCTTATTTTTCTTCAATGCCAATATAAAAAATAGACTTTCTTAAGCATTCATAGAACCATATTTTCTACTGATAAGGATTTGATTTTTCTTGAAATATTTTGATTTCCTTTCTTGAAGTATCAGATACAACTTACATCTAGGTACAATTAATATGTTAATCTATTAAATAATTTTCAATTGTTAAAATCTTAAATTTTTATTGAAAGCTTTTATCATTAAGTGATCAAAATGGTTTTTACTATTAAAACCAAGCAATAGTGGTGTCAGTATAAATCTAGTGAGATTCTACATTTATAGGTTAAAGGTAATAAATTATGATTAGAGATATGAAAATTTTTATTACAATATTTTGTAAATATTGTAAAGGTATTGTTTTCAAAACATTATTAGTATTTTATATTAAAAAAGCTTTTATCAATATTTTTATTTGTATTAAACTAACAGTTTTGACTGTCCTGCAGTCATCATCAGAGCTACAATATTCAATATGATATGTTATAATAGAAATCAATACATAGGAAAAGAATAAGTAGAAAATTATATATTAAAAGAGCAATATTATTACTACATATTCAAAAAAATATTAAAAATACAAAAAAAAAAAAAAACCAACAACTTAATACAATTTTGATGGATATGTATTTTTATTAATTTTCTCCACATATATAAAACAAATATTGTTTTAAACATACATTACATTCTGTGGTGGAGTTATTACAGTTATTTTATATTAAAATATGTTATACATTTACATTTATATCTTGACACATAATACTCAAATGATGTGAGATTATTATTTTAATAAAAACTTGTCATAAGATTTCCAGTAATCGTCAAAATTGAACTAAATTTAGTATTTCTATTTCATTAATACAGATAACATGCCATTGATGAAATTTTCTAATTTGAAGAACATGTCTTTTAGCCTCTCATTATAAAACCAAATTTTGTTAGGATGGGCAAAATAAAACTAGACAGATCACTATATTTAAGCTTATTAATTTGTAGATATTTACTAAATATGTTTTTTTAAAAATTTATTGTAAAATGTTAAAAATCATTTTGAAATTTTGTTTGTATAATAGCTTTTAAATAGTAAATTTTCAGATTAATGACAGTCTACTTGTATATATAAAATCTCACTGAAAGGCAAATAGTTTAGCAAAAAATATTTCATTTTATTCTTGAATAAAGCATTAAATGTCAAATATTTCTTTTAAATCTTGATTTAAGTTTTATTACGGAATAACATTGTACCTGACATAATTTATCTTGCTCTTTTATAATTTCTGATGATCTGAATATCAATAAAAAAAATATACAAGAGCTGAAGCTTGGAATATACAATAATTTTTAAAATCACTCTAGTATTTGCAGACATTGCACTGAATAAAAACATTTTTCGGTATCATCGAAAATAAACTTTTTTTTAAAAAAGGAAAAATTAAACTTATTTTAAAGGGAAAGAAAAGACATGTGTACAGCAACAGAAAAGTGTAGATTTTAAGACACTGCAAACTCACATGATAAAAATATTATAAAGTAAAATGTTTATATAAATAAAACTATACCATTATAATAGAATAAATTATGTACTTGTAAACTGTAACTATTATATAGTTAATAACAATAAAGTATTAACACAAAAAATTCGTTATTTTTATTTAATAATAGATGATTTAGTGCCATATTTTTCTACTGGGTATTGTATATAGTTATAAATCATCAATAACATTTTGTATGAATTCATATATACATATCAATATTGCAACTTTTTCAAATGCTGTTAGTAAATTCAGTATGTGAATATGGGATATAAATCCAAGGCTCCTCACTGATGAAGGCCACAAGCCAGAAACTAGTCTGGGGATGTTGGATGAGTAGGCACTAGATGGGGACTTTATGCATAAGCCTTCTGGCATCCATTGATTACTCTAGCTTGCTGTGTGTGGCAATATGTATAGTGAGTTTTGCCTGTTTTAAAAGTTATAAGCAAGCATAAGAAGTGGTGGTCAAATGATGTTTATTGGCTTAAAACCAACCCTGCCTAATAGGATAGTGGTGGCTATGATTATTAAAGAACCAAAGTCACCAAAATGTATGGGACTGAACTGAGTTTAGACCCATATGACTATATAAGTTGATGGGCTTGGATTGGAAACATTAAGATGTTTTCAATTTAAGACTCATAGTTTTGTAGTTAAGTGAAGATAAAAGGTGGTTACTAGACAGTTGCATTAAATCCTAAGATCTAGGTGCAGTGCTCTCAGATCCAAGGCTCTTCACTGACGAAGGCCACAAGCCAGAAACTAGTCTGGGGATGTTGGATGAGTAGGCACTAGATGGAGATTTTATGCACAAGCCTTCTGGCATCCATTGATTACTCTAGCTGCTGTGTGTGTCAATTCATATAGTGAGTTGTGCCTGTTTTAAACCAGTTATAAGCAAGCATAAGAAGTGGTGGTCATGTGACGTTTATTGGCTTAATATAGGATATGGTTTTGAATACAAAGTCGCCATTAAGTAGATAATTGTTTAATTAATATATTAGGACTGAGAATACCATACTACATACAGAATAAAAATGTTTTTATGCTATAGGGTTCATAATTTTTATTAAAAAAGTCTCTCTTTAAAATAAAAAATATTTTGATTAGACAAAATGTCAAGCATAGAAAAAAAGAGAGAACATTAAAGTTATATTAAAAAAAAATTGTATATTTCAGATACAAATAAAAATATTAAAAAACATAAGTTTGTTTAATTAATAAGTAATGAAATGGACATATTAAGACCCTACATATGAGGGATCAGAGACTAAAGATCAACATGGGTAGAGTATAATATTGGCATTATCAAGGGTTTTGAGTATTCTACCATCAGATTTTTAGTGATATGGATGGCTGAAGAGTTGGAGAGTGGAGAGAATGGAGAGTGGAGAGAATGGAGAGTGGAGAGTGGAGAGAGAGAATTGAAGCCTATCCATTTAAGTATGTAGATTTGCTATCTTAATGTAAACAGAGCACTGATTATATATATATATTGTGCCCTTTTCTATAGGCCATTAATAGTTTATAACAGTCAATTACTAAAAAATTTTAAATTTAGAATATGTTTTTTTTAATACATTAATTATATTAAGTCAATTATATCTTTAAAGTACAATTTGAAGCTAAAGAGAATATGTAGTATATAAAATCATTTAAAAATAGTTATATAAAGCTTAAAATATTGTTGCATATGGTTGTAAAAGCTGGCCATATTAAATAACACAGCTATAAATAATTAAAAGTATATTTAATAAATCCGATTTTAATAGTGTAAAACATATGATTTAATAAATGCTATATTTAGATTTGTAATCATATTTAAATAGTCAAAATTAATATAGTATATTTTTAAAATAAACTTTGTGATGGTGAAAATTATATCTAGTTCTATATTTTCTAAATTGTTCTTCCTAATTTTTTTATAATTATTTTATATAATATAATAAGTGTATCAATTTTATTAGTCTAGGCAGAGAAATAGATTAAAAAACGTCTGTCAGAGTTATAATCACGTGATTGTTTTAATGTATACTATCACGCACTGCTTGTTTGAATTAATAACAAAGTTTAAAATATTTTAAAGGTTATATTATAGAATTGGATGGAATTATTGCCTATCATAAAAGTAAATAGTATTAAACATTAAGATAACTATCATATATAATGTTTAAGTAATGTAATAAAGACGAATACAGATATAATAAAATTTAAATATTTTATTTAAATAAAATTAGATAAATTGAAAATCTGTAAATTTGTTTTCAAGTGGGGTAAGAATTGACCAATAAAAAAATAGGTATTCTTGCAGACGATAAATATCGTTGTAACTAAGTTAGAGTGGGAGATTAAAAATGTATTGAAACCGGAGAGAGGTAAATTATAGCTATCAAAAGATAGTATTTTTTAAATCTTTTACTTTAGTCAATTTTTTTAGTACTTTCTTATAACTTTATCTGCAAAAAAACTAATTGATAATTTTAAAAATATATTTTTGCAAAAGAGAGTATAAACTAAAAATATTTTAATAATTTCGTTTAATATGATTTTCTAATTTTTAAAGTACTTACCAGTCGTATTTTATCTAAAAGTTTAACCTAAGCTACGTAATAAAAATGGATATACTACAAAATAAAATGGATAGAAATTGTAATGCTGAAAAAATATTTGAAATATTTATTGATACAGCTTTATTAATATTTAACCGAAGAACTGTTCTGGTACATAAAAACCACAGCTCGGACATTATTGGAGTCTAAGAATGTATGGAAACGTATTATTTATAAACTGATCCAAGATTTATTTTTAAATAGTAATAAGACAATTATATTTCATGGATTATTTGATATAGTATGATATTCAAAGGAATAAAATGTTATATCCTTTCTAAAGGTAACATTTAAAAAAAAAAAGATTTTCGAGTGCAAAATTTAAGAAAGAACCCAGGAGATTGTGTTATAGAAGCATTTTGATATTAAAATATCCGGTCTTCGAATTATTTAAAATGTACTTGGAAAAGATTTGTTCAAAAGTATTTGAAGTTTTTATTTTAAAAGAGATTTATAAAATACCAAACAAAAGTTTTAAATGTACCCAGAAGGAAACATAGATAAAAAAAGTGAACACATAGATGAATAAAAAAAAATGGATCCATGGAAATACAAAAATAGTACTGAAAAGTTTATCAAATATTTTTTTAAAGTTAAATTAGATGGATTGATGCATCGGATATGCAGAGAATATTGGTGGAGAAGATTAAGAAGCTTCACGGGATTAATTAATATTATCATCTTAAAAAAATTAAAACCAAGGATTATTTTCTAAATGTTACTAAATGGATTAATAATTATTTTATTTTAAACTTTAACGCACTTGGAGAACTTTTTTAAAAAACTCTAGAGAAAATAATAAGCATTTTGGAATTATCAGAACTATCGTCAAGAAAATATGTAACTATAGTTTTGATTCTTTTATTTTGTTAACCTAATTTAAATCTAAAATTTTATATAAGATTAGGAAAAACATAAAAACATTAATTTGTTAATATTAAAATCTTATAATATAACAATCTAATAATTTAGCTAAAAAATATTTTAATATAAAGTGTATGGGTATGAATTTTTTTCTATATCTGCAATGCTCAAGTGGACAAAGGAAGCCTACTGAACACGATGACTAGATAAAGGTTATTGGTAATAATAATAACTATTAATAATTTTATAATGTATATTTTTGTTTTCTTTAGATCATCCATAAATTGGAAGAATGAAGTGTAAAAGTTTTTTTTAAATTATAAGTAACGCATTTTATACAACATTTTAAAAAACATTATGAGATAGGATTAATTTGAAAATATGCATACGACAATTTTTTTTGATTTTTTTTTATTAGTGATATAATCCAACATAACAAATAATTATGTGATTCTTTTAAAGTTTTTATGATATGGGATATTCAAATATTGTCTAAGTAAATCGTATATGATTAAACATACAGAGCAATGAAGTAAGCAAATTTTTCTTATGGGATTGTAAGATTGCTTAACTATTAATGAATTTTATTTGTTTTGTAAATGCAGATAGTTATTTATCGATGTAAGATGTAGAAAAATCTTGAGAAATAATGTTGAGATAGTGGCTTGGAAGTACTTAGTGAACAGGAAACCAAGATGATGTATTTTTTTAAAAAATAGGATGTTATAAGGAATGGAATAATATTTAGTTTTGTGTGAATATCAGCATAGTTAACATAGCCCTATGACTGATACACATTTTATTGGACAGTGTTTATATTTCTTTAAATATTTGATGTTTTAATAAAGCTGAAGAAATAGCTTTAACATCGTCCCTGTACTAGAGGATATTAGGCAGATAAATGTTCTACCTCTTCGCACTGTGCCATGATTTTGAGATATGTTAAGAGCAATACTCTAGCTTTCTTCCTTAATCCTATGCATCTGTTTTTCGCTATCTTTATTTCATGTAAATGCATCATTTAGTAAGATATTTTAAAAGTAATGATAAATAATTTAGAACTTATGTTATGCTATCGTTTTTAAATAAGATTAGTTTAGTTGCTTATAAGGAGCAGAATGTTATAACTTAAATTTGAAGATCCAAAGTGTCCTAGGGAAGGAAAAGAATCATAAAATATATTTTGAATTTTATTTCGGAAATGAAATATAAATTTTTAAAATAGGGTATCTAAACAAAAATATTTTTTTAAAAGTGATAATAATTTTAAATGCTTTAGTATTATTTTTTAAAGAGAAAAATAAGTATTGCATATTTTTTTTTTGAAATACAATAGTACAAAGTAGATTATGTAAACAATATGCATAGTATATTTTGTTTATTGATTAACAGAAATGTATTGATGATTACACTTATCATACTAAAGTAAGGCTTAAAGAAGAATATATTATGATTAGTAAACATTGTGTGATAAATACTAAAATCTAGTACTGAATTTTGGATAATAGTTTGTGTAACATCTTTGACTTTGCAAGATGAAATTTTTATATTTTGAGAAGTCCATACTCATTATAAAATTTTGTTTTCCTGTGGAATGTTTTTCTAAGTATGAATTTTCTAAAATAAGATAGTTTAATAATATTAGAGATAAAATGCTGTTGCTAATAAAGTAGAGAAATTTATTTGTAATAAGTTAACAATAATGAGAAATCAAATAGTAACATTTTTTTTTAATTTTGTCCCAAATCTAAATAAAATATAATTGAAATATAAATTATTTTTTTTATAACTCGTAAATCAAACTGTAAAGTAAAAAAAAAGGTTAAGGATATCCACTGTAAATAATGTAAATAAAATTGTTTAGTTATTTATTGTTAGTAATAAACTTTGTTAAATTTTGTTATTTAAAAAATTTTGTGTCAGAGTTATTTATTTCTCCACATCGCTGCATGAAAACATGATATATGCATAATAACTGAAACAAATATATAGTTTTGCACAAAAGATAAATAAAGAATTATCTTAAGAATTTTAAATATTTTATTGGTATTCATTATAATTAAATAATCATAATCTTACATTATTTATTGGTCATAAATCAGTTATCACAATATTATGTTAAATTATATGCTGTTTGTTGCCACACATATTTTGTTTGTCAGATTATTAAAATGCTACCACGTATTTATTATATCATTACATGAAGAATATTATTATTGTTATTTATTATTATTAGTTTAAGTGTAGTAGATTATGACATAAAATCCCTTCTCATATTTTACTACCGTATTTTAAAATTAACTTAAAATAAATTTTATGAACCTGAGATTATTTTATTGAGCTAGATTATTATTAAATAGAAGATTAAGATTTAATTATTAGTTTAGTCTTAGCGAGTAGAAGTTATTAAAGTCGAAAGAATACTATGAGTTTGTTATTTGAAATAGTAATAAAGGGGGGATAGTGTTCTTATGCCATTGAGGTAGTATCCTGTAGGATATTGGCTCAATGTAATCTATCTTGTCACCTGTATTTTCACTTCAAGTCTCATGAAAATATTAAATATTTATTTAATTAATTTTTATAAACTGAGCCTTATACGTATTTTAACTTTAAGCTAGTGAAACATTTTAATTTTAATACTGAATATTTTAGTTATTAATTATTAACTGAGATAGAACCCGTTTTATTTTATACCATATATTATTTGGAAGTGAAGATGCATAAATTACAAGGTCAGAATATACATATATATATATATATGGGAGATGATGATCCTGAAAACTGATGAGTCCTGGTTCAGCATGAAATACATATATTGGAGATTATTTATATTTTTCACATGTATGTGGTCATGTGTTTCGGTTATATTGGGTAGTGTGAATGACTGTAAGGAGGTTGAAATTCTGGGTTCAAATCCTTTTGAATTACATCTAGGTTAGGTATATACATTATTCTTATATTTCAATATTAATAGGCAATGCTAAAAAATCGCTTTTAATAAAAATTCTGTTTTTTTTTTTTTTTAAATAATAGTACAGAGATAATATTTAGAAAAAATGTTAAATCTGTAAAAATGGAGGCTTTTCTACTTGAAGAAAAAAGTGATTAAAAAGCCATTCCTGTCTGCAATCTGTTTGCTTTTTATTACAAGAAGTGTTTAGCCAAGATATTTGAAAAATACTTTAACTATGAAGAATTAAATAGCGGACAATAACAAGAACATTATTCGCATGCTTAGGTAAAAGATAGAAAAAACTTAAAAAATGTAATCATTTTAAGAATGTTGTGAACAGAGGTAGAATAAAAAAGGATATTATCTAAGATGAAAAAAAGCTTCTTAGTATAGTTTAAGTAAAAGGATTAAGTAGAAGCATAGAGTAAAATGCAATAAATTGTTAAAGCAGGTAGTAAAGAAAAGTAAAATACAAAGAAGTATCAAATGGTTAATAACAAGAGCTTGGAATAAGAAAGATTTAAAGTTGCAAGATCTAACCAAGTGGGGAATTATAATAGAAATGTGATCTATTTATCTAATTTGATTTTGTAAGCATAATTTAGAAAATAAAATGAGGCAGCACTTATACATAGATACACATATAGAAGTAAACGGAACATTGGATGCGAGTTAATTTATGATAATAATAAGGAAAGTAGTTTATTCTTTAAGACTCGAACGGGATCCTTAGCAACAAGAGAATATACATGTAAATGGAAAACTATGGGCAATTTAGTGCGCAAATTGTGTAAGGAAGGTATAGAAAATATTAGGCATCTGTTGATTGAATGTTAATTGCTTGAAAGCAGAAAGGGTACAGATAATGAAGTTATGGGAGAATAGATATGAACAAAGTGATTATACAGAAAGTGAGTTATTGGTTTTTATGCTGGGTTTGCGAAAAAATAAAGGGGATTTAGATATAAAGGCCATAGAGTTGACAAAGATTATGTTGTGGAAATGGGATGGGGCAGAATATGGGAAGACTTAGAGTGGGGAATGGAAAATAAGTGGCTAACAGGTTTATCTGGGCATAATTGCTGAGATATTCTTGACTTCATTTAAGGAGAAATACATCACATCACATCACATACACAAAACATAAAATAAAATATGTGCTTTATATATACGATAACAAATGATTTATTCAATAGATGCAATTAATATGTTTATAGCCTAAATCTCATTTAAAACATCTAAACAATGAAGGTGGATAATAAGTGTCTTTATAATATTTTAGAGGACAATAGCACAATGCCTATAAGGAATGGTGGGAGGGGGGAGGGATAACTATAAATAAAGAATTTGGTATTGCAGATATACATAGTCATTCCTCAATAAAATACAATAGAATAAAACTTCCAGTTTTAAAATACACTAAATCATTTCAGTTTTGCAGGAATGATTTTTTCATTTTCGGTGATAATAAAATATATTCCAATAAAGATTCTCATGAGAAGATGATGTGAACATATATTTCAGGGTCAGTCCACCATTTACATTTCATTTTTGGAAATGGGCAGTAGTCATTATTCATAGATATGGCAAAAATATTTTAGGCTGTCTCTGCACAGTCTTTGAATAATCATTACCCAGTCTATAATTATTATGATCCGACTGAAATATTATTATAATGCTAATTTTAATATCAAGCAAATGTATACATACATATAACTAAAATGTAGATTCATGTAATCTAAATATCTATATAGAAAATTTTCTATCTGATAAATATAAGCCTTATTTTACTTTGAAATCAGAAAAATAAGTATATTTAAAAAAATTAAATTTTAATTTATTGATGAACTTTGTCAACTTCGCAAGATAAATAATATAATTAAAATAGACAGAAAATTGGTGTAATCTAAATCTACCATATATTTTACAGAAATAAGAGTACAGAAAATAAGTTCATAAAAATAATTTCATAGTCTCTAATATGATACAATCAGTTAGGATGTAAAACAAAAGTCCACCTGCAATAATAAATTATTATTAACAATCATATCATGAATTTAGACAACTATTTTGTAACAGTGAACAACTTTATGATAAAAAGATTGTCCATCATATTATAAGATAAAAAGATTCAATCCTGATTCAATGTTATATATCCAACTATGCTATAATATAGAGATTTCCACCATTTAAGTCAATTGATGCCATATATTTTTTCATATAATTTTTTGGAAAAATACATAGTCACTTTGATCTATCAATCATCAATGATTTTTATAGTGTGAGAAGTGGAAAGAATTTGCTTCTGGAATATTAAGTGTCACATCCAAAATACTTAGTATATCACCTAGATTATAGATCTTATTTCACTTTTGTTAATGTAATTGAAGAACTCAACGATAGAATTGAAGCATATTCAGTGTTAACAGTATCAAGACATTCCTAACATTGATAAAGAAAAATCTTTCAGTTGTCTTCTCAGCACAACTGAGCAGTCGTTTGTGCTATTTATCATCAGAATAACTATCTACCTCTTATGGCTTACTTGATAATTCAGTAAACTTACTTTTGTTCATAGGTTTCTTATACACAACAATCTGTAATTCTGTATTTGATCTATAAGTTGATTGTCTTTGATTTGAAAATAAAATTCTTAGTTTTCATTAATCAGGCTTGACTTCTTACTCTTTATCTTCTATCTCCTTAGTGTTGATAATCTTCTAATTCATAGGTAGGCTTGATAACTATGAGAAATGAGAAAATGCTTCCATTATGGGCAGGTAAAAACTATTTTCTAAAGCATTATCATTTTTGGAACTGTAATAGATATGAATGAAGTAGTTTTTTCATATGGCTTTGATAGCTTTCACCCTTCAAAAATATATTATTATAATTACTGTTTAAGCTAACATTGAAAAGTACTTCTAATAGTTCATATTTTCTTTAAAATAAATAATTGTTATTGAATTATTACTGCAAAAAATAACTGCTGTAACTCAGAATTTTTCCATGTAGTGATGTTAGATGCATAATGGTCTTTAGTGCATTGTGATTCATCTTTTTTTTCTCCTGTTTATGTATGTAGGTATGCAAAAACATAATAAGAACATATCTTATAATATTAATAGCATCTATAATCTTTTATTACTTTTTACAATGCTTTTTTACAACCCACTATTGATGGTTTCGATTGCCCCAACAATCTTCTTCAGAACTATAACAAACATAATACAAATACATGAGTACAAATATACATGAACATATAATTTTACATTATATATATATATATTCTATCATATGATCATTATTTATATACCCATATATATATATATATTTATATACCTCTCTATATAATTATTACCTTTTTACATATTATACATTTTAATCTTTTTTATATTTTATATTTATCAATCAATACTTCGCCTCAGGGTGGCCTTTAAGCATTCCATTATCAGATTTTCAATTGGATGGATGGTTGAAGCCTGTTCATTAAAGTATGAGGATTGACTATCTTAATATATATTTGAGCACTTATAGCATATATGTGTAGAAATGGTAATCTGGACCAACTGATGATTGTTTGTTTGGCATGAGATATGTATATTGATGATTATTTATCTTTTCGACATATATGTGTTCAAGTGTATCAGTGTTATGAGATAGAGTGGAGAATGGTGGGTCATGTGAAAGTATGTGCTCATATACCCTATATATTAGATATATAGACACAGGTATATAATAAGCCTGTGTTTCAGTTAATCTTTTATTTAATAAATTTAATATTATCTCATTTATATAATCTGGTCAAAACAAAATATATATTTCTTTTCCATTTTTTTTTGCTCATCACTGATAAAAGCCACAAGCTAGAAACTAGTCTGGGGATATTGGATGAGTAGGTATTAGATAGGGTTTTTATGCACAAACTTTTCTGCATCCATTGATTACTCTGGTTTGTACTGAGTGGAACTACTGTAAGGAGAGTTTTGCCTTTGTGTTTTTTTTGTTTTTCAAAATTTAAATATAATTGCAATCCAAACAGCTTCATTTATTTTAACTACTTTTTAAATTATTTTAAAGTATTCACTCAGCTTCTTTATTGGGATTAAGGTAACTTGTAAATTGGAATTAATCCCTACTTGGCTAAGTTCACATAATTGTATTACATAGTTACTAATTTGTGTTTTATAACCAATACATGGGGTTAAAATGGGCTCAGAAATTCTTTTAGGTAACCATTCCATAGTTAATAAAGCTAACCAATTTAAAGCTATAAAAGAAATGTGCATTCACTCACCATCTGACTTTGTGCTAGCTTTGTAAGCAATATATATATATATATATATTGGGAGGTAATTGAACAGATCGTTGCTATATATTATAAAACCAAAGATTGTTCTTTATCATCATCAGCAACAATGCCAAATCTAAAAAAAAATAGTAAAGACAATAACAGTACTACCAATACTATTACTTGTAATACATTCTAGATGAGATTTGCAATGCCATTACAAACTAATCCTTGAACTACAAATATGTCCAAACATAAAATATATTAAATTCATTATTTTGTTAATTTGACTTTTTGCATTGCTACCTTTCAATTTACTTTCATACATATTTTTTCCCCGACATATAAACACCTTGTGCAAATGTAGTTCTCCATTATAAGCTATTATCAACTACATCTTCTCCATGAAACCAATCAAAATGAGACTTTAAAAAAATATTTGAGATTTTAAAATAACTTTCAGATAAACATTATAGCATAAACAAAATTTGCTTGTCTCAAGAAAATGATTTTAAATTAGATATGGAAAGATCTTGGGTAGAATTGGGCAAATAAATAAATGTAAATAGAATAAGATTTAGGCTTCCATTTTTCTACTACTCAAGATAGAATTCATATGTTTATTCCATTGAATTCTTTCTATTATGTATCTTTTTCTATTAATATCAGGAAGTGCAAGTATGATAATATGGATGTAAGTATAGATGCATGGTATATGCATAATATAGATGGTTCAGCAACCACGACAAAATAATACATTTATTCAAGGTTTTAAATAGCATAGAATTGGTTTTATTCAAATTAAAAAACCCAAAAATAGTGTTCTGTTAAAAATTATTAAATAATATCTATCATTTATTAATATGCAACACACAACCAATGCATGCGTGAATGTTATACATCTAATGGACACTTACTGAGACAATACATATGGAAATTTCTATATTGCCTGTTTCATTAACGATACCTAAAAATATTCTAATGTCAAAAGGAAATAATCACACGTACTTTCTATGTAAAAAATAAAAGCCTCTGTAACGTTATCCAATCTCTTGTAACTTTGTTTTTAATATCGATTACTTTTAACAAGGGAAAAGATCTTTCTAATATTGCAAGAAAATAAATGAAACAATTTTAATTAAAATTAATTTCGAACTAATAAAAAAAAAAGGTCTAAGAATAACTTTTTCATAATAACTAAAGTTTTTATTATGAAAACATTAAGTTATTCTTTAGACTATTTTTTTTTTTTATTAGTTCGAAATTGATTTTAATTAAAATTGTTATTATTATTGTAATATAAATTTATTCTTTCTTAGAATAACTTAATAATTTCAAGTCACACAAAAAAGTTTTTATCTTTATTTTATTTTTCCATAATTATTATTCTAATATAAATTTATTCGTTCTTAATGCAAATGCCTACAGTTACCTAAATATTATGATGTTTTTATGCTAAGATTTTATTCGGTTAATTTATAAAAGCAATTATTGTTAAATACATACATATTGCTCATTATATAAGTTAAGGATGAAGTATATGGAAGCGTGTAAACCTATAAATAATAATAAAAACAAGATTTGCATTTAAAAGAGTATGTAAAGAAAAGTTGTTTTATTTATTTTCTTATATCAATATATAAATGTCTGATGTTTATTCATGAATATTTTAGATCATAATTAACGTTTCATTAAAGTTTATTTCATCGCTACTCTAAGAAAATATCATCAACGAATTAACGGGTATATGCAAATATTTATAAAATGTTACATGTGAAATTTATCAGATAAGCGGATTTTTTATTTGAAGACGAGTAATTAAAGTAATGCTAATTATATTTAATATTATATATTTTACATGACTGTGGCTCTCAAATCGTTTATTACGAATTCAATGAGTGTTGGTAGTCGGACTTATCTTTGAAAAAATATGAGGACCATGATGATGATGATTAAACATTATATTTCAAGATATAGTCTCTATAACAAATGAACAAACTTTAAAGAGTATATAAGACTATTTCCATTATCTAATAACAGTATTGAATGTATTTAGAAAAATTTAACTTTATTTAAATATTCCAAATATATTCAACTGGTTTAGTAATAGCACGCAGGGCACAATATTTTGTGAGGTATTATTCTACCATTTTCTTCAGATGTTGTTGGCATGATCAGTGACAGTACTAGCATGGTAATCGAACCTGGATCCTTAGATCTTTGAGTATTGAATTTTAAGGTAACATTCTAACCAACTGAGCCATCCTGCCAAAGGCAACAGTCAGTAGAAATTTCATATACTTATCTATGAGGTTCCTCCTGATATCTCCACTTTCTTTTTAAAGAGTAAAGTTGATTAGTGGTTTCCATATGTTATATATAGTCACACTAGGTTGACTTATGGGATTTTTTGACATTGTCATATGAGCAGCTTCTTTAAATTTTCTTTGTTGATTAGAGTGTTATCTTAAAATTCAATACTCAAGAATCTAAGGATTCAGATTCAATTCTCATGCAACACATGAAGAAGAGGGGAGAATAATATCTCTCAAAATGTGCATATACTAAGCTGTTTGATGTGCTATTACTAATAGTAGAACATGTTTGGAATGTTTAAATAAAGTTAATTTTTTCTAAAGATATTCAATATTTATATTAGATGATGGAATTAGTCCAGACAATAAATACAACTAAAACACTATCATTACAAACCTTCAGGAATTTCAGAATAGTAATGATATTTAAATCTTCAACCCCAAATCAATTTCTGACTTTTTTTTGCCTTTATCAATGAGATTTGGAATTTAAAGATGGACACATCGAGTTGGTAATAGTTAATAAAAAATTCAGTTTATGAACATTTTTAGTAACAGTCAAAATATTACTCTTCAAACATTATTAATATAAATAACTGAATTGCCATTTAACAGTTATATTTGATAACTTTTGTAGTAAGAAAATGGTTGATTCTTGCTGTGTTTAATTGTTTATATTAACAGTGATTGATATTCATTATGGGTCTATCATTAAAGTTCAATCTGAAGTCATATCAATATAATTGGCTTAGGTTCATAACTTTTAAGGTATATTGTATTTTTAGGCTTTTAACTTGAATAGTAAAATGGAGTTTGAAGTGGTTGATAGATGCATAATGCACTATTTAGAGTTTTGAATCTTAAAATTTTACATATCCAGGGGTCAGGATTTAAATCTACTATTATCTGATAATTATTGAATACTCAAAATTATTATAGAGTGCATTAGTCTGTGCTATTTTATATTGCTTAATATAAAATGTTACTGATAATAACATGAGTTGCTTTGGTACCTTTTTTGAGATGGATACTCCTCAAGAATCCCTGAAATGTTATAACATTCAAAGTTATTTTATTATTAGTCAGTGTATGTGATAAAGAAATAAAAGTTTTTTCACAATTGGTTGTGTGAAAATTTACAATGAGAGCATGTTAATTTAATTATATGTTGGACTTTTTCTATTATCTAATATTGAAGAGTAGTAATTAATTTATAGAGTGCACAGAAAGCTTATGTAGATAGTCTGAACAGGCATTAACCTGTATTCAATGCACTTTAAAATTCACAATAATCAAGCATATTTTGCTGCTAGAGGGAAACCATGACACACGGTAGCTTCAGATTCACCTATATAAATGGGTGTTTAGGTTAAAGATAAGATACCTGCTCTTATCTTTATAAAAGTCGCTATCTTGTGTCATGGTTTGGAAGATCCCTCTATCAGCAAAATATGCTTGATTATTGCGAATTTTAAAGTGCATTGAATACAGATTAGTGCCTGTTCAGACTATTATCTAATATGTAGTGTTAAATATTTTTAAATAAATTCAAACTTTATTTAAACTTTTCAAATACATTTAACTGCTAGGAATGACATACAGGTTAATAGATAACCCAACATTTAAAATATATTATTTTCCTCTTTTCTTCAGAAGTTTCTGGTCTAACTAGTGACAGTTTTAGTATGGGAGTCAAAGCTTGGAATTAGGATGCATAGGTATTAAATTTAAGATAATGCTGTCACCAACTAGAGCAACAATCATTAGAAATTTTATATGCTATGAGGCTTCTCCTGACTTCTCTATTTTTTTTTATCTTAAAGATAAGATTAAGCAGATGAGAATCTGTTAAGAGAAAGAATAAATAAATGCTCAAAGATTTTTCAAGTAACAAATCTTGCATTTCATAGGAAATATAGAATGTTTTTTTTTTAAAAAATAAACTTACTGATGGAAACTTTATAAGAGTTTTCCAAAATTTTATGAAAATTAAAGAAAATTGTAAACCTTCATGGACATATTAAATGTCATACTGAACCAAACAAATAACCATCTTCATCAGTTAAAAAGTTTAGTTTTAGACATCTACCAGGTGCTGAAATTTATGTTCTAAAAAAAGATTAAACTTTACCAACACAACATCTACTACCTTGTTATTAGATATAATGGTAGCAACTAAGGAAGCCACTTAAATATTGCCTCTAGAAGGAGTAGAATTACATGAGAATAAAAATGAATATTGGAGATAGAACAAAAATTCAAATTAAATATTTCCTATCATGAGAGAAAAGATATCGTTCAATCTCTCAAATTTGAAAAATCCATAATCATTCTCTTTACTGACAAAGGTAATACTACAGTTATAATGAATACTAATAATTACAATAACAAATTAAGAGAGCTCTACCCAGTAAGCCAATATAAAAATTATCAAAAAATCTTGTACTATCTATAGAAACAAAGTTACAAGCATTATTCAGAAAGCATTGCAAGTATTTCACTGATAAAAGTAAATTAACATGATATTTATGCAAAGTTTTCCATTTTTATAGTCTATTTAAAATACATAGCAACCACATTCTATTATAACTTATAGTTAGTTCTACAGATACATCTTGTAAGATTTTTTTTCTGAATTACTTGGCATACAAGATACAATCCTTTGTTAGGGATTTTAGGCAATTTGTTTAATGAAGAACAAGAAATTTAATGTTTTGTCATATTGATGAGCTTTGATATACAAAATTTTTTTACAATTGTATCCCATCATGCACTATTTATTATAAAGAAAAGATTAAATGATGATAATAGCTTATAAGTCAGAATAGCTCTCTCATGTTGATAACATAATGGAACTCTTAACAATTTGCATAACAACATACTTTCAATACAAAATCAAGGATCGCAACAAATTTGTCCCCCATTCCCTGATTAGCAGATTTATATAATATATTTTGACATCACAATTATAAGTATTACTCCATATTCACCTAACTTCTGTCATCATTATATTGATAAAACATTTGTTCCATAGAGAAATCATAAAGGACTATTACAAACATTCTGGACACACATCACAACATATTCCTTCAATTAAACTTTTTGAAAAATAATCAAAATTGGCATTCTCAGATGTTTTTATGACAAGATACTTACATGACAAAATCAAAATTACAGTTTATAAAAAACTTACAAACACAGAGCAATTCATAGCACATACTTCCAATTATGACATAGAGACAAAATATGAAATTATATTATCACTATAGAGCAAAACAAAAGAAGTTTGTTCAGAAAACAGTGATTTGGAAAAAGAAAAGATATATCTAGAAGAAACTCTCATAAAAAATTGTTATCAGTCAGCTGCCATAAAAAATCTATAAAAAATAATATAAAAAATAATGATAGATACTATAATATAGGCTGCAGAAAGGAGTTTGCTATTAACTGAAAGGAGACCATTTGATTCCTCTTGGAGACCTTAAAGGAACCGAGCAGGGCAAATTTCTAATGTCCACTCCATACGTTCTTGTCATTGCAGCTGTTATTACTATGTGATTATTCATATAGTATACGAACATGGATGGGCTGCTCACCAACACGCATTAGCCAGCATGGTGAGTTTATTGGCTTTTTACCTCTGAGTTTAAGATCAAGAAACACCATGGTCTTTCTTCTCAGTGCCTGATAAGGCAGAATGAATGTTTGTGTAAATGATAAATATTTTTCCAATACATATATACAATTATGACAGACAAAAATAAAGCATGGCCCTTATTCCCAGGAGGTTGTAAAGTCACTAACCAAGGCAGCGGTTGGTGGCCGAAGGCAGAGGGTGCTAAGAATCCCTTGATTGCAGACCCAGGCTGCCATTTGATGATGACTTTTTATTTAGGTACTTACAACTGCAGATCACTTTCAAGTGAAGGAAGATTGCAAGAATTAGAAGAAGAACTGTCTTATATTAAATGGGACATTATTGGACTTTGTGAAGTTAGAAGAAAAGGAGAAGAAACAATTGATTTAAAAAGTGGACATATACTCTATTATAAAGGCACACATATTGGAAATACAAGTGGAGTAGGATTCATTATAAATAAAAAGTGGAAGAACAATATTGTGGAGATTGATGGTGTATCGGACAGAGTGGCAAGATTAGTTATACAACTTAATAGCAGATACCAAATGCAGATAATTCAGGTTTATGCCCCAACAAGTTCTCATAGTGATGAAGTAGTAGAAGATTTTTATATGGATGTACAAAAGGCTTTTGATCAGAGTAAACAACATTTTAAAATTGTTATGGGAGACTTTAATGTTAGAATTGGTAGACAAATGAAAGATGAAATTGCTGTAGGTAATTTTGGTTATGGTAATAGAAATGAGAGAGGACATAGACTTGTGGAGTTTGCAGAAAAAGAAAAACTTTATATTATGAATTCATTTTTTGAGAAAAATGTTAAAAGGAATTGGACATGGAAGCATCCAAATGAAGGTACAGCAGAATTGGATTATATTTTGACTAACAGAAAATACATATTTCAAGATTGTAATGTTCTTAATAAATTTAACACAGGAAGTGATCATCGATTAGTAAGGTGTAAGTTACATGTTAATGTAAAACTAGAGAGACAAAAATTATTAAGAAAAACAATATTTACAGTTGATATTCCTAATCTTCAGAAACATTTTAATGAATTTAAATTAGAACTTACAAATAGGTTTCAAGTGTTAGGAGATTTTGAACATGATTCAGATTTGAATGAAATTAATATGAAAATAACTGATACACTTTTAAAAACTGCAACAAACATAGCTGGTAAAAAAAAGCAGCAATTGACTAATAAAATTTATACTGAGACTAGAGAATTTATGAAGAAAAGAAGGAATATGAAGATATACAAAAATGATGTATTAAAAAGAATTGAATATCTCGAATTTTGTAAAATGGTACGGAAAAGAGTTGAAAATGATATAAGAAAGTATAACTGTGAAATAGTAAGGAAAGCTGTAGAAGAAAATAAAAGTCTCAAAAATGTTAAACAACATTTTGGTATTGGTAGGAAATTTATATCTGCAATAAGAAAAAAAGATGGAATTATTACTAAAAAGAGAGATGACATCATGAAATTGGTAGAAGATTTTTATCAAGAATTATATAGTAATAAAGAACAAGTACCTCCTATATCTATTACATCTTCCGAATTGCCCAGAATTTTACATTGGTGGTCGAGAGGTCAGCGCGACTGCCTTGCAAGCAGTTGCTCGGGTTGCGGGTTCGCGTCCCGACCAATGCTATGACACTTTAAAGTGAGACATGCAATTAAGTGTATGAAGAAAGGAAAGGCTCCAGGAAATGATGGAATTATAATTGATATATTAAAAGAAGCAGGTGAAGAAATAGAAACAATTTTAGCAATGTTATATACCAAATGTCTAAATGATAAAGATGTACCGGAAGATTGGAAGAATGCAGTAATAATATTAATATTTAAAAAAGGTGATAAAGAAGATATTAGAAATTACAGACCTATCAGCCTTTTATCAGTTTTATATAAAATTTTTACCAAGATAATTACAACTTGTCTACAGAGAACTTTGGATTTCCACCAACCAAGAGAACAAGCTGGATTTAAAAGTGGTTTTAGTACAATAGATCATATCCAGGTATTGAGAGAAGTCATAGAAAGGACAAACGAATATGAGTTGTCATTATGTTTTGGATTTGTAGATTATGAAAAGGCATTCGATTCTATACACATTTCTTCAGTGATTAAAGCATTGGATCATCAAGGTATAGATCCAGGATATTGTCATATTTTAAAGAATATTTATAAAAATGCAACAGCAACAATTAGATTACATAATGATACTGGAAAAATCAACATTGAGAAAGGTGTAAGACAAGGTGACTCCATATCTCCAAAACTCTTTACAGCAGTGCTGCAAGAAGTATTTTTTGGATTAAAATGGGAAACTAAAGGAGTGAAAGTAAATGGAGAGTATTTAAGTCATTTAGATTTTGCAGATGATGTAGTTGTTTTTGCAAATAATGCTTCAGAGCTGCAGGAAATGTTGCAGGAGTTAGCAGATGAAAGTAGAAAAGTAGGACTAAAGATAAATGTTAAAAAGACTAAAGTAATGTTTAATCGATTTGCTCAAAATATGAAAATAAATATTGATTATGAAGAATTAGAAGAAGTTAACAGTTACAAATACCTTGGTCAGATTATTAATACAGATGGAAACATAATGGAGGAAATTAATCATAGAATTAAACTTGGTTGGAGTGCTTTTGGTAGAAATAACTTGATACTAAAAGGAAATATGCCTATGTGTTTGAAAAGGATGGTTTTTAATAAATGTGTTTTACCAGTTCTTACTTATGGATCTGAGACTTGGACACTTAATAGAAGAGCAATACAGAGACTTCAGACCACTCAAAGGAGTATGGAGAGATGTATGTTGGGGGTAACAAGAAGAGATCGAAAACGCAATGTATGGGTAAGACAACAAACAGGTGTTACTGACCTTATTGAAAAAATTAAAAGATTGAAATGGAGTTGGGCTGGACATATTGCTAGAAGAGATGATAATAGATGGACAATTGAAATTTTAAACTGGATTCCAAGAGATTGTAAAAGACCCAGAAAGAGACCACATGTGAGATGGATGGATGAAATAAGAAAATGTGCAGGGGTGTTGTGGAGAAGAGAAGATAAAGATCGGAGAAGATGGATTAAACTTGGAGAGACCTTCATCCTGCAGTGGATTGATAATGGTTGATGATGATGATGATGCTGACTATAATATATTCATAAATACCAGGAATAGGCAAACAATAAAACACCAGAATATCTTTTAAAGTAATACTAGAAAAGATTAAAAAAATTCTCTATAAAAGCTAAACATAAAATGCTTGAAAAAACTATATCTCCAAAATGCCATATAAAATGTGGAAGAATGTTTATTAGTGAATCAGTTGGTTCATTGAAAAGCAATTAAAAGAGTCCAAACCTCAAAACAATGATTAGAAGAGAGAGAGAAAAAAAGAATTTAAAGTAGCTTATTATGAAAAGTCAAAAATATTTAATAGAGAAGAAAAGTATAAAGAAGAAATTAAAAAAAACAACAAAACAACTGTTCACTTGACAGCAACAAGAAAAAAACACTTTAAGTCAACTTAGTGTAATAATTCATAATATTTCAAAGCCACTCATTAACTTTACCTTTAAGAAAAAAGTGGAGAAAACAAAAGGATCCCCATAAAAGAAAATTGAACAAGGAATCTTTGGATTCATGAATATCAAAGTGATTTTTAATTGGTTAGAGTGTCACCTTAATGTCAATATATGTGAATCTAAAGATCCCTGGTTTAATCCCTATGTTAGTATTGTTATTAGAAATATCTGAAGGAGAGAATAATATCCCTCAAACATTGTGTTATATAATACTAATCTATGTGTTACTACTAATAGTAAAATGTATTTGAAAAGTTTAAATGAAGTTTGAGTTTTCTAATAACATTTAATAATTAATATTAAATGAGAGAAATGCCGAACATATAATTACAATCATATGCATAGTGATTTTTTTTTTGGCAGACCATATAAGCATTCATGCCAATAAAACTCTTTCAATATTTTTTTAGGTAGCTTATGCTTTATTTCAGTTTCTGTAACATAACAATTATTTAATAAAAAATTAATTATTATATAATAATTTTTCAAAAAGGGTTACATAGAAGATGAAATGCAAACTTGTAAGAAGACAAAAGTAAAAATCTCAAATTTTTTCATAATTTTATCATCATTAGAATTTATATGATTAAATGAAATTATTAATTTGTATTATAAATAAAATTTTTTAAAGAAATGCTTTTTTTCATAAATACACTGAAAAGTAGAAAAAAAAAATTCCTTCAGGGTTTCCCAATAAAAATATATGAATTCATATTTAGAAATATGGATCAATGCCACTCTATTTGTAAAATAACTTGAATTAAAAACCACTCAATATTAATTAATACAAGAAACTATTGATTGTAAGTTATCAGACAAATAAATTAACATTGATACAATTTCTAGCATTATTGACATCCCTTTATTTGCAAAAGCTCAAGAAAATTTATTTTTTAGTTTATATTAATAAAAGAATTTCTTTAATTTTTTATTTTTATTATTTTTATTTTCTACTTTTGAGTTTTATATAGTTCAGGAAATTCTGAAAGAGAACAATTTAGGTACAATTTGATACCATTAGATGGCAGTATTATAAAAGATATCGAATCCTATTTAAAATTAACAAATTAAACTCCCTTCATTATTGGTTTTGTTAAAATTGTTTGCAAACTCTGAAAAATATATTGTTATTGGAAATACATATGTAAAGTTTCAAGTTTCAACTGCATTGAAAATTCAGATGTGAGTGAAAATTGAGTTAAAACATTTTTTAGAAAGACAGATAGACAAAAATTGCAGATTATGTTGAATAAATGCATTTAATAAAATGAATTTTATTTATTAAATTCATATCTTGGAGTTCTTTAAGCTTTCACAATAATCTCAAAATTTAATCTATAAATGTGTCTGGTCTTAGAAACTAGATGTTGATGGAAGATAAATGAAATATGGAGAAGGTTGTGTGTGTGTGATAATAATTTTTGACCCATGACGTTGTCAAGTAGATGTGAAAAAATAGAGAATTATTTCTGGATGTTTTATAATTACTTATGAGATCAGATATCAGCACATTTAGTCCTGCTTTATAAACGCAAAAATTCAGAAGCATTTACAAGCAATAAAATCTGAATGTAAGTAATAATTTTTCCAATGAATAAATCTTCAATTAAAAGAATAATTATTTTTCATTAAGAAGATAACCATCAGCTTTACTTGTACTTGAAACAATATTTATAAACATTGTCATCTCTTTTAGTGCAAAATGAATCATAGGCTAATATTTCCACAAGGATAGCCCAACATATATATGTATACAGCAAACAAAAAAGAGTTCCGAATGCACATTAATATTTCTGAAACATGGGTGCACATCTGGTCATGCGTTCAATATTAGGAATGCAAAAACATTTTGCACTGAAAGAGATCACAGTACATGTAAATTCAAGGGTGTGTGGATTACTACTAAGGACCCCTATACAATTAATAAAAAAGAATCAAGTGTACCATTATAAAAAAAATGGAATATTTAAATATCTAATTTACATTATGCACAATAGGCTTTCAAATGTTTCAAAGTTGTTTTATTAACTGCAGAAGAGTATGAATATGGCTAATTAAAATGAAAGCATGCTCAGTGAATAATATAAATTAATACAAATATACCTTCTTTTGTTTCATTTGTCTAATATGAATATAAATATTCAATATATGCTTTAACCTGTCTGCACTTACACTCGTTATCTGATACAATAATCATCAAAATAAATAAAAAGGTCGAATGACTTTACTGCTCAGGAATTTATAAGGATTTCTATCGACAAAGTTGGGTACAATCTGAGGACCCTAATCTCCAGAGTCTGCCATTTTACCATTGCATCAAACTATACAGAGCTATATAATCGTTTTTTGAATAGCGGCACAATGACACCTGGAATTTTAATTCCATAAAATGTGGTGCTTTTAACTGGAGATTTTATAGTAGTAATTGTTGCATCTTTTCATTACAGCATATATACAATAAAAATATATTTTAAACAACGAATTGGGTGTTTATATAAAACATTTTTTACCAGAAAGTTAACCAGTTTTATTTTAAGCTGTATTTCTAGTTTGTCAGTAATTCTTCTACCATAAAAAATAACACCACCTGCTCATCTAAGTATCAGTGACAGTTTGCCTTCTGCTAATCTTTCAAATCTTATTTCACTGCTAGCAGGAAACTGGGTAAATTTTTTAAATAAATAATTATGTTACTGTAGGTTATAAAGTTGTTTACAGATTTGAACAAAGTATTAAACTGTAACTTTATTAAGAAAAAAAATCTACTCTTATATGAGCAAGACATACATCCCAATACTTAATTAATATTCTTTAAACATTATTCCATCTTATATACTTGCTCGTGCCTGATTTTATTTTGTAATTTACCTCTTATTTCATTCAGATGTCCCTTGTGTTTGCTTTTTTATCTATTTCACAATTCTTTATCATTTAACCTGAAGACATTAATAAAAGTTTAGGGTTAATTAATATATTTCTTCAAAGATTTGTTCGTGTCATATATATATAAAATTGCTAATAAATTTTAATTTTTGGTAAGATTATTTATGCAGATGGGAACATAATGGATGAAATTAATTGTAGAATTAAACGTGGATGGAGTACTTTTGATAATACCCCCCCCCCATCCAAAAACATACCCATTTGTTTAAAAAAGAAAATTTGTTAATAGATATGAGTTTTACCAATTATTCTCCATAAATCTGAAATTTGGGCAATGTAACAGAGGAGCAATGCAAAAATTTTAGATAATCAATCTAAATATGGAGAAGTATGTGTTAAGTGCAACAAGAAAGAATCAAAAGTGAAATACTTGATGAGAGCACAACAGGCATCATTGACATTAATGTTAAACTAAGAAAATAAAATAAAACTGAGTTGAATATTTTTCCAAAAGAAATCATAATAAATGGATTGTTGAAATCTTAAATTGGATCCCAAGATATTGTAAAAAGACACAGAAAAAAATAACAGATGAGATGGATACATGAAATAAGACAGTTTATCTGTGTGATATGAATAAGAGATATTATATAATTATGATTTCCTATACCTACACAAGCTGTCAATAATAGTAGCAAACTCTTCATACAATAGCGCCATCCAATGCAAGCCTTAGTAATCAATGAGTGCAGGAAGGTTTGTGCATAAAATATTTGTCTATTGACTACTCAGCCAATATCCCCAGACCAGTTTCTAGCTTGAGGCTTTTGTCTGTGAGAAACCTTGAATCTGATAAGCACTGCATGTAGATTTTAGGATCTAATGCAATCCTCCACCTTTGACCTATTTAGTTAACTAACAGTGAATCTAGAAGCCCAGGATGAAAACCCTAATATGTTCAATCCAAGTTTGTTCACTTGTATATTCACGTAGATTAGAACCTAGTTTAGTATCTACACATTTGATGTGGTCTGAATGAGTTTGGATTGAAAACATTATTGTCTTTTCATCTTGGCCTCCTAGCTTTATAGTTACTAAATAGATAAAATTCTGCTGGAAAGATGAATTAGATCTTAAAATCTCTGTGCATCTCTCAGATCCAATGCTCCTCATCGATAAAAGTTTCCAGCTAGAAACTAGTTTAGGGATAATGGATGAGTAGACATTGGATAGGGATTTTATGCATAAACTTTCTTGTATCCATTGATTACTAAGGCTATGTAGAGTTTGCTATTGTTATTAAACAGAGAGGTTATGGATTTTCATCCTGCATGTAAATGAATATATAGATGAATCAAATAATTACTAACATAATAAAGTTTCACTGTGAATACAAAGATGGGCTCAGCCTTTGTAGAAATATGATTAATGTCACTAATGGAAAATCATATTACAATTATTTTTTTAGAATGTCAACAATCTATCTAATTAAATTAACTTGGATTTTTTATCCACTAGCTAAAAATAGTTAACCATTTCCCAATCACTATTATAATGGTTAACCATTTGTAGAAAAAAATGGTTTTAAGTTACGACAAAAATCTGAAGATTTACCCAGAGAGATCATTAGTATAACAGACAGGTAAACTGATATTTCATATTCTGAAGATCACGCTTTAATAAAAATATAATAAATTGCATTGTCCATTTTATTATTTTTGAAAATAATAAAAAAGTTCTTATTACAGTCATTTATATATATTTTATTCTTCTGCAAATATAAACGTGATAAAAACATCTTTTAACAATAAACGTGAAAAAGAAAATACACATAATACTTATTAAATAACACTGACATGGTGTTAAAAAAGTAAAAATAGCATTAATAAAACAAAACATAGGTATATAATATTTGAACATTGTAAATGATAAAGTTGAGCTTGAATCTAAGATCTTTTTAGTTCTCGAGTCCTCCCTCCTTAGTGCTAAATTATGCAGAGAGGCTTGATTGTAAACAATAAGCATTAGAAAAAAAGTAAGTAGTTTTAATGTTTGATTTCAATTTTTATGTATAAATATTAGGATTATCCTGACATTAAAACTAGAAGTTAATAGTTATATATATTTTACACAAGTCATCGAACAAATCGAGGAAGATTTATATATATTATAGAATAGTTAATATTTAAAATCAGACTTCAGCTTTAGATGTCAATTAGGAATTGATATATTGTTGGGGCCCTATCATAAGCTAATATATATAAGCTTCTGGATTTTAGGGGCCATTTGGTTGTCGATGATTAAATTAAAAAATACTAATCAATGCAAATTTTATGATTTAATCGGTTAAGTTTTTAGTAGATTAATATTTTAATACTAATGATAAATCATTCACATATGCAACTTCCAGAAAGTATAGTTGCTTTAATGTGACCCAGAGACATAGGTGAGGGAGTTGGAACCTCACTCACACCTCTAGGTTTTATCTAAGTGACTCACTTCCTTAATCTCACAAGAGTTAATTTTCTTAATGCAGCCCAGTGGTCAGGTAGAGATAAGACCTAGGAATCCTAGTTAAAGTACTGTTCAAGTTTAAACATAAAATAATAGACATCTACACCTTGTTACTATTACATATTACAGTTTATTGTTGATATAAGAATGTCCATATTTCATTTAATGTAATTATTTACAAATAATTTGAGAAAGAACCTGTGTGTGTACATAAGATGTAGCTTACAATTTTTGGAAATAAAAGAAAAAACAAACATTTGATATATCTTATTAAAAATGATGAATTAGATTAGATAGAGAAGAGGTGCAGAAGTCAATCTATGGCACACGAACATGGTAATATTAATATTCCTTAATTAGATAAACAAACTAAAGGCTGACTTAAACATAGCTTCATTTATGCTAAAAATATAAATATCTATAACACCTACAGTTATTGAACAATAAATCTGCATAGAAATGCACATAGAGCACATATCAACAGGCATAATTAAATATATAAAAAAGTAAGATTAAGTGTGGTACTTAATGAACATATATATATTTAAAGGAATGTCCTAATATAGTAGCATCTTCATCATTTCACAAATTTGATTGATGGATAGCTGCTTTGCATTTAATTAATTATTAGAGAAAGGAACCCTTTCACCTAAGCATGACCTGGGTTCAGGAACGAAGTGTCTTCGGTAACTTAATGTTCATTTTTCCTCATTGTCCCTTTAATAGGGTTCAATTCCAGGCAACTGGTTTATCCAGTATTCATGAGCGGGCTGGGTGAAGTATTTCGGAAAACAATAAGATAGAAAAACTTAGCGATACGATATTATCATTAAGTACTACAGTATGATAATACAGCCAAACAATTCTAAATATTAAAGCCTTATTGACATTAATATATAGATAAAGCCTTATTAACATTAATATATAGATATATGATTCCATATGTTACTACGCTAGAAATTCGTTGTAAAATAATAGAACCCCTTCCCTTTAAAATCTTTAAATTGATTATACGCAAATATTATACCAGCATCTTTTTTTTTCCTTTCCATATGTCATAGCATTGGCCGGGAGGCGAACCCGCAACAATCGTCTGCTACCAACTGCTTGCTTGCAAGACAGCTACACTGATCTCTCTGCTAACAACGCTTGACGCCAGCATCTTATTTATTAGAATGATTATTTGATAGCTATTTCTACACATAAATTTGATGAATATTGAATCTATAAATGTATGAAAAGATCGCGCAGTAATTTTCTATTACAAAATATTAAAATAACAGATGCTTTTTATAGCATGTCTTCCACTGCACAATTATTTAATAAGAATTTGGTTTGATTAAGTATATATATAATAACAATTGCGAGGTACTTATCCAAAAAATCAATAAATTAAATAGACGCGTATATGGGTATATGAGCGTCTTTCTCGTAATTAAATAACGTATCTAGGTTTAACTATATATAAATAGATAACTGGCTTTCTCTCTCTAAAAAAAAAAACAAACAAAAATGCGGTAGAAGGTCGATGAAAAATCTTTTATAGTCAAAATAACTTTTATAATTTATTTATAAACGGGTTTCACCTGACATAGCGGGGTGAATGTAAAATTTAAAAAAAACAACAACTCTATCATCCAACTTCTCACTTACATAAATATATTCCACATTACCAATGAACTAATAAATAACATAACTTGTTGATTTTGTAGGTACGTTAACGATATATCAATATATAACAAGAAAAAAATAGAAAGCTAATTGATCATTACAATACATACGTTAACTTTATAAATATATGTGAGGATAAATTAGTTAAAATAAGTAATGCTTGCCTAAATGCTGCATTATAGATAGAAGTAACCAGAACAATAATAAAATAAAAACCACAAAGATAAAAGTTACCAGTAACTAAGAAGTGCTTATATGGATTATGCTTTACAAGGGTGGTATATTAAGAGTTCATGCTGGAGGTTTCATGATGACTGTGTTAGTTTTTTTCTTGATGGCTGTTAAGGTCTGCATCACTTATGTTGGGTGCTTCATGTTTCCATTTAGATAGGTTTTGATCTTCCAGGCAGCAAAGGTAGGCTCTTATGAGGCATGATTCTTAGGTCTTCTGCTGGATTTCATCTCTTGGATACATTCTGACAATAGATTCAGCTGGGTGGAGCAAATTTGTTTACTCCGGCATAACTTACACAAAGATTTATGTATTTGTTATATCCCAATTAAGATTTTCAGAACAAGAACAACTATCACAGTAAAATTTTAGAACATAACCCTGGAACAAAAAAGAACTTGAGTATTTATACCTTTTTACCTCTTCTTTATATTCTCGGAAACTCTTAAATGTTTCTCAGCTCTATCTTTACATTAATTAATTAATGGAAGCCTTCTAATGCTTCCATTGTTTACAAACTCTTAAGAGCATCACATAATTTTATATTATTGTGTTGATGTTCATCCCTGTGGACAAACAATAAATTTTATATTTCCTCATTCTCTTTAATGGATCTAAAGATAAATCTAATAGGGAAGAAACTAAATCTCTATTATCAATTTGTTTAATCTATTTTGTATTTAATTAAAATGCATTAGTTAATTTGTCTATTTGCTGATGCAACAATTTATTTATTTATTTATTTTACTTTAAATTTAAAATGTATTTTAATATCCATTCACCATTGTTGATTGTAGAGTCAGTGGTTAAGTAAACAGCAAATGGTGAAGCACATGTATATAAGGCTATATATGTACAGCTTCACATGTTTATTTAGGCTATAAACAATAAAGATTTACTAATGAATTTAATGAGATTTTTTTTCTGCTTATAAAGTAAAACTGTGATGTGATTATCATTAATCACGGTGAAGCAAAACTCAGACTAAAACCTGTAACAATATAAATATGCAAATTCTTTTAATGGTATAAAAATATACTTTTTTTGTGGTAATTATAAATTTTATTAAATGCTCACTATTATTTCAGTAATAGTTTTAACAAGGCTATAAACCTTAGCAATGAGCGTCCGAAAAAATCGTCACTAGGGACCTCTGTAGGTCTTTAAAACACATGCTTATGCAATTGTGGACTTAATTAGTGAAGTATTTAATAGCTTCACACTCTTAGATCAAAACACTTCTGCTTCACCTATTTATATATAAAAGTAGGTCGAAGTAAAGAAGGGATTCTCTCTTTTCTTCATAGCGTAAGCATGTGTTTTAAAGCCCTACAGAGGTCCCTAGTGACGATTTTTTTGTGGTTGTAAGTCTAGGAATGACTAATTTTAAATTGTACTATTTATATTGGACATTTTTTATAGTTTATTTTTCCAATTGTACTTATTTTCCAATGGTGCAAAATGAAACTTTATACTACATTCTAACAGTACATTATACAAATAAAAAAACCCAAATTGTTTATATTTGTGTTTTCTTTGTAGAACTATTTTGTTCTTTTTCTTGAGAAATGCTATAGTCCATATTAATTTATTAAGTAGTGATTTTGCAAAGGTAAAGAAGCAGATTTTTAAAATTGGGTAATATAAATGAATGAGAACAAAAATGTAGTACTTTGAAGATAGGTGTATGTATGGGTGTGAGTGGCATCTGTTCATTTATAATGTCATTATAATATTAAATACCTGAAAAATGAAGGATAAAATTTAATACTTGGAAAATATTGAACCTAACAAAATATGCATTGGTTTGAATAACTATTTATGATACTTTTACTTGGATTAGAATGATAAATATCATTAAATTATAGCTCATGGAATAGACATTGGAACTATTGTGTTACTTTTAAACACTATACAGGAGAATGGTGATTAGAATCAGATTGTATGTTAATGTATATATATTATTTATATATTTAATTGTAAAATACTGATAAATATAATTGATTGCTATATCTTAAGTTAGATAATTGGTTGTTTTTATATATATGAAATAAAAGAAAGTTAAAATTTAAATTTATGTTTTAAATTTTAGCAAGTAAAATTTTTATCTAAAATATTCTCTTATTCATTAACTGCAAATCACTTTTAAATATGCACCATATAAGTATTGAAAATCTAAAAGAACTATATCATAGTAATTATTCATTGATATTTTATTTGAAAAGTAAAGTGAATGAATAAGTAAACTTATGATTATTATATTTCATTTCAATTCATAATTTTATTATGAAGATTATGAAAGTATCATTAACTTTCTGGTATTTCAAAGAGTGAATATGGCAACATTTTTATCATTTCACATAAATATATATATTAAAAATTAAACATTATATATGTAAATTTTAATGCTTAAACACTTATTTTATTAATATTAATTTCAATGGAGAATATATTTTATAATATTTAATTATAGTATATGTTTCAAATGTTTATTTTCTGTTTGTCATTTTTTTAATTTTTGTATTTATTGTTAATAAATTTTAAATTCATTTAAAACAAATAAACATGCTTTAATTATCATTCAGTTTATAATGTACATCTATTGGATAACAATATTTTGACAGATTGACTTACACCATATAGTTTGTAATAAATACTCATAAGGCAGTTCAGGAATTAAGTGAATGGTTGGTGTTGTACAATTACATATTATTTTCTTTATGGTAAAATCCAATGTATTATTTAATTCAGGTGTACATTTTACATAATAAAAAATTGATTGGTTGGATATTTCTAGATATTTAATAAGTAATTAGCAGATTACTATACTTATTTTGTTAATTATATGCAATAATTATTTTAAGCTAGAAATTTATATCTGAGCTAGTTCAATAGTTTATATGGCACAAATATATTAATTGTTTAGGATACATAAAAGTAATTATAATTAAATGCTAGCATATTCTTTTAGACTATTATTTATTGGATAAATGTTATAGCATCTTAGTATTTAGTTATAAAGATGATAATATTATATTATAAAATTGGTAATAGTATATATTAAAATTGGTATTTTGAATCCCATTAAATAGAATGATTTACTTTAATTAAATTTAAAGTTCATCAATATAGATCATAAATTTAATTTAAATTCTAAGTTCTGATATCGATATTCATTATAATAGATGATTATTATAATGTAATCAGGCTTGATCACTTGATGGCATTGTTGGCAGTCAAAAACAATAAAATGTATAGTTTTCAGGGCCATGTGATTTTTAAATTGCTGTTTTTTTTTTGGTTATTAATTTATTGATTGCTATACCTTTTTTTTCATGCCTTTTTAATTTTAATTTTGTATTTAGTAAACAACAATCTTTTTTTAATTTTTAAATCGCTGTTTTTGGAAAAATTATCATCATTCCTCCTTTTTAGTTATTTAGTGATGTCTTTTGCTTAATTATTGCTTTCTATATAACAAAACAACTGTGTAGGGTTAGGGTTAGGGTTAGTTTTAGGGTTAGTTTAGGGTTAGGTTTAGGGTTAGGGTTAGTTTTAGGGTTAGTGTTCTATTGTTTGTAATGGTAAAATAAAAAATATCAAAATCGTAACCGTAGTCGGACAAGAGAAAGAAACTCAAACTTTTTTAAACAACAACAAACACATATAAATATCTTCTTTACTTATTAAACATGTTTATAATATGTGCTTTCTATGAAATTTACTAAAAATCATGTATCTTTTTATTGGACAGCAGAAATACTTCGGCTTCTGTTTTTGGCAACTGCGGAAAAAGTTACGCGATCGACAGCCATTTTATGAACTATGTGGTATTTCATGTGAAAACAAGATTTCGCACGTGAATATGGCCGAATTCATTTTGACGTACCCTTGGCAAACTTTTACACATTACACCTTCTTTAAATAAGGGTGTGGCCATTTGGAAAATTATTATAAAGTCAGGTTTCTGAAATTCATTACAAATACAAAGATTGTGTAATGTATATTGTAAAAATTTGACTAATGAAACTACACACACATATATATATCAAACTGTACATGAAAGATAAGTGTGTGGATTCACAGTAACTGTCACAAAGCAGAAATAGGCCATATTATTTTTGTGTTATGTCATCATCAACGGCCTTCTAATGGATAAGATAAACATAGATGTTTTCTATAGCCATAAGTCAGGCCTTGTAAACAGCATTTGTTAGGTGTTTTGGTGAGCCAGAACGCCATCAAGTGGCCAAGCCTGATTACATTTTAAGAACCTAATAGATTATTATTAATATTAGACTTATTAGGGTAACTATCATTTAAAATTAACTAATTTAGCTTTAGAGATTTGAAGGGTAATCCATTGTGATTTGTTAATAGTACTCATATAAGTGTCAAATAAGAATCTCTTTCATTTAGTTAATGTTGTCTTGATTGGGTATTGTAAATTTTAAGGTTATTTGGATAGTTGACATTCTATATTACTATAAATTCGTGAAGGAGGTGAGATATGCTAGATAAATCAATTCTGTGTATTGTATTTTATATTACTTTAGTATTGAGATATTTTATTTGCTATTAGGAATTTGATTGCTATGAATTTGTAGGGTTTAAAAAGAGAAAATTTTACTAAGAATGAATTATTATACATAAATCTATAAGTTAACAAAGTCTTTTATTTTCAATTCATTACAGTTGATATATCTAATAAGAGCATATTACAGATTTGATATATTATTGCTTTGTTAGTATTGTCTTTATTTTAATTATATTTAGTTAAAATTAGTGATCAATTATTGGATTATACTTTCTTAAGTTACAATTTGTGTTTTAAATTTACTTATTATACTAAAGTTTTCATTTCATTACAAATAGCTTACAAATTTATAAGGTATATTAAAGTCATTATTTTTATCCATGCATGAATCATTTTACTTAGTTATTATGAAGCCATAGAGCTTTGAAAGCGCTAAGCTTTAAATAAATTTAATAACATATAACTTCTTTAACGAGCGTTATAAGCGCATAAGTATTGATATTAGTTATAAATAGCATTTAAAATTTAGGATATGCTTATATTATAATAAATGGTATCAATTCACAGGAATATTAAAATTTATCATCATCATTCTTTGTTATCATTTTGATTCTGTGACAAATAACTTATTCAACAGAGACATTATTATTTATACAACAGTATTGTTCTATTATTATTGTCTTTATTTCCAATCCATTAGAAATGGGCTATAGTTTTATGCTGCCACAAATATCACTGCAATTCATGGGGCATTATTAAACCAGGATCATTCTGTCATGGTTCATTTTTATTCTGTTACAAATGCATCCAAATCTGAAGGGGGGGAGGAACACTATCAATAAGAGCTTTGTGAGGCATACCAAAGTTTTTCTATTGTCATCTCTTATTCTCATTTATATTCTGTTACAATACATATTATTAAGTTGTAATCAAAAAACATTTAATTTTTTCTTTTTTTTTTCCAGATTGTAGTAGATAAAAACTGGCATGACTAGCCAGACTTGTTTTAAAATTCTTAGGAGGTTTAACGATTTCATGAGCACATTTCCTTCAGCCACTGGAAACAAGGCACACATAAATTAAATTAATTTTTTTGGCTCTATTTATATTATACACGTTTTTCAAAAGAACATTAACTAAATTCTTTCATAAAATATTTCTATTATATGTGTTAAGTATATTGTGGATTATTCAAATTTTTTTTTGTATTTTTTTTAATAACAGATACTTACATTTAAAGATATATATTATCCTACAAAATTTAATTAAAATAAATAAATGTTTTTTATTGACATACTAGTCTTAAGCTGATTCTATTTAATACAATGGTAATAATTAAACCAATTACATTTAATTCCACAATTATTTCATATTTTTCTACAAACATGCTATATTTAATTTCACTATATTTTTATTTCTATTATTTCAAATTCATTTTCTGAATCCAGAAAGAAATTCTTATATATATATATATAAATCTTGAAAGTGTAGAATAATTCATTTAAATCTACTTAATTAGAAAGCATTTAACCTAGAACAACTGACAGAGTGTCAGTTTACTTTGACTCTTGGCCAGATTTTCATCTAAACATCCATAAAAAATGTTGTATTACATATATATTATCAACTTATCTTTCTTTATGCATTGATAAAATTATAAAAAATCAAACCAATCCATCTTTTCTTTTTTTCAAGGTTTATACATGTATATTGTACCAATCAAAATCATGTGTTCATTCAACAAGACCTAGAATCCAAGCAAACTATAGCAATCTAGCAATGTGCAAGATACACAGGTCTGGAACAGTACTAAATGCTAACCTATTTGCCCATGCTCCAGGGTTTCTGACTATATGGACAACACTTTTGAGAATACTAGCAAGCTTTCATTTCCTCCAGCCCCAGCAATGAGAACAGAGTGAGCAAAGAGACTTGGAAATTGATAATATTTAAACAATTAGCCAATGATTATCACAAAATATATTATTTAAAGTTCGGGGTAGGCTATTCTTTAATAAATTAATAATCAGATACTTAATATCATTCAAGGCAACTTTAAATAAAGAGAATTAATTAATAATATCAATAAAATCTTTAATTGAATTTGCAATAATTTAACTTAACCTACACAGTCATACGAGAGATTCGGGCAATGAATAACAAATGCGAGTATATAGAAAATAATATAATATAAATTTATTAAATAAATAAATATGGTAATAACAAAAATAGCTGTTTAGAATGTCTGGGCAATGGGAGTTATAACTTTAATTTGCAATCACGCACTTTAGAGATGAGTCGATAAATCATACTATTTATATAAATACATAAAGTGTTACTACATACAGTTAGCTGGTGCAATTATTACATATCTAGAACAATGGATCATTCGTGCGGTTGCTCAGATATTGTGATGCGATTAATATGCCAAGAATCAATAAATCAATTAGGTAACCAATAACACCTTGGAACTTAACCTTCATCCAATATATGATATATTCACATTAATAAGTTGTATTGGTCATTATAGATATATGAATAAGAATTTGGGTTGTGTGATTTGAAAAATGTGTGATACTTGGGAGATCACTCAGATGCGTGGGAGCAAAACTATTCACCTTACAAGGAGCTGTAATGCATAATATGACTTAGCAATTAAGAAGAATGGATGGTGAATGACATGCAATTACGACTAATAAAGAGCATGGCAGGTGAATAGAAAACTTAATAATATGGCAGTATTATGTTATCACTTACAATCGTATCTAGAATAGTGATCATTTAAGATGCTATTGAGTGGCTTTGTCATATTGGTACGAAAAGGAGTATGCCTGCATGATGGCCAAGGTCATATCTCAGAAGAGTAATGGCACAAGTGGATGTTGGAATGGTTAATTCGTTTGTTCCCATACACTGATTCATTGAAGTGCCTGGAGAAGATCCCGAGTAAGAAAATACATCTACTTTTAGAGGGATGATGAATAGTGGGATTAGTCATTCCAAAGATCCCAAAATAATGACAAAGCAGGAAAATGATAAATAACAATTGCAATGACACACTTATAACGCCCAAAACATATAAATAGTTTGTGTCACTAATGATCACGATAAATTAATAAACACCTGACTCTTACAAGATGCTCTCCTGCACAATGGAATGCTTAAATGCAAATCATCCTGCTCAGTTAACTAACGATCAATAAATGCACATAAAGGGGATCAGAGTAAAAACCCAAAGGGATAAATTGCTCTCTCCCACCCCTCAGAAATATCTCCATATTTCTACCAGCAGTCATTGCACAGATAACTGTGACCACTTATAAAATAACAGCCTTTCATGTTACAATTATTAAAAGAAAATTTGAAATTACACGTTAAATTCACTGCTGGTGAGATGTACTTAGTTAAAATGATAACTTTTAATAATGAGATGAGGATTAAATTTTATAGTGAGGTGTAATAATTTAATGTAAATATCAAAACCTTCTGGTCATTTAAAGAATAACATTATTAAAAATAATTTGTATAAAACCGAGCGAGTTTATAACAACCAACTTTAAAGGACATTTAAGTCTCCTTAGTTTTTAATAGGAGAAAACTATTGTGGGGGGGGAGGATAAGTTCACTTGCTAGATTGTATACTTTCTTGGCATCAAAATGAAATAGAATGATAAAATAAAACAGTCAATTAATTCTAAATTGCCGCATCAAAACAGAAAATTGATATAGCATTATAATAAATCGCACAGACATTATTAGCATTTATTTGACAGCTTTAAATTTGAGAAAGAAAGGCATATAATATAGTTAAAATAAAAGATTATATTAAATTGCGAACATTATTAGTATTTATATAATAACTTTAACATTAAGGAAAGAAGGAACGATGTACAATATAGATTAGGATTAGCATAATTTGTTAACTCAGAGTTCATAGTTGGCAGCAAGATAGATATTACCTTGGGCTTGAGGATGCAATGATGTAGATATTGGTGGATCATGATCATGGGCTAGCTTGGGTTTGAAACAGGCATTTGTCGAGATTGAAGAGTCTTTTAAGCACACATTTTCTGGACAGTTCACATATTAGGCTTAGATGTTTCTAACTGGGTACAATGAGTGAGATAAGCCTCCCAGAGGCAGGGGTGGACGATTTTCTCTTACCTCTCCATGACTTTGCTGCACAATGCAAACTTGCATGAAGTATCTTTGACTGGACACGATACAAAAATTAGACCAAAAAATATAAAATATTAGCTATTTATACAAGTACACATTAAATAATCAGTCGCTGCAGGAGTGAAAAAGATCAGAGCAATAAAATGACCAGATAAAATAATTAAGAACCTCTGACATCTATGACTTTGTGTATATTTTAAGAATGATACAAAGTTCCGCGAATTTGTAAAATAAAACTAATTGCATTGCTTAACCATTAAATATTACTTAACTCACAAATTGCTAGAGTGGTTTGTCTTCTAAATGACATTTGTATTTCTACATAAATTAGAAGCAATAAACTTTCAAAACTACCGCAGTTTGTCTCTCAAATGACAATTGTATTTCTACATAAATTTAAAGCAATAAACTTTCAAACATACCACGGTTTAATCTCTTAATTGACCATTCTATTTTTATATAAATTACTACATGCAGATTTACAAAATATATATAATATAAACTGTTTTATATATAATATAAATTGGTTAGAAACCTGTTGAAATAAAATTATAAAATTCTATAACTTTCAAATATTACTTTTCATATACACATACACATGTGTAAGTTGAATGGGCAAACAAACTAAATGTTTGTGTATCCATACATCTCACTATATATATTATTGCCTATTAAATATATATAATGCAAGTTCAAACCCGTTCTAGTGACTATATAATTGGCATTAGGTGAAGTGCAAATCTGCAGGGCAGATTTCCAGCTTCAATATATAGATAATAAGATCATGTGAAAAAAAAAAGAATCATTTACAAGTAAATATAATGTATGTTAATATGATGAAGTATTTGTGTATGTATGTATTTATATATGTTATGTAATTCTGAGGAAGATTGCCGAGAAGGATTAATTTTAATTTTAATAAAATAAGCATCGAAAAAAGTAAAAAAACAAAACAGAATGTGGATTGCTTTGATTTTTTTTTTTTTTTTGTAAAAATATATTAATTAAAAATACAATTTACTAAAAAATTTGAAAAACTTTTGAATAATTTTTAAATATCTATGAAAGTGCACACAAATATACACATACAACACATAACAGATGCAATTATTAATATTATTAAAATTTGAATATTTCCATAACCCCCTAATTTATAATTGATTAAGTCTCTTACTTGGTTTATATAAAAGTTATTGATCTAGAGAAAACATCTATAGTTATTCATTAACTATAGATTTTATAACCAACTTCTGTCTATGATCTTATGAAATGTCTATTTTATTATATATATGTGAAAAAAAATCTAAATTGTATATATATACATTATAAGAATTAAAATACAGAAATGGGTTAAAAGATACAAGGGTGATATTTATTATTTAAATACAAGTATATAAATAAATAATTAGTCAAAATTACCATTAAACAAAAATATATTTAAGGTAACGTATTTATGTTTCATATTACCTATCATTTTAAATCTGAAAAGTTCTAAAACTAAATAAACTTTATATATTCAACAAGTGAAAGTAAACACAGATTTTCCTCTGAGTCTCAAAAATATATCTTCATCTGGCTAAAATCCAGATACTGTTCAAAATTTCTTTCTAATAAATCACTCTATGATTTTATTATTGGTATTTATTATTCTAATCCTATTGAGTTAGTTTCCATAACTCAGTGTTCTGTAACTTACGTTTCTTAGCAACAGATACGTTCGTAAGATATCAGGCTACCAAAGGTTTCTTCTGAGTTATTTGTCCAATTTTAATTATTTACACATACATATAGATATATAGGATTAGTACTAATCATTAATGCATTTATCAGAAGCAGTTGGTATTAAAACTGATGAGTCCAGAAAGTTTGCCAACAGTAAATCAAAGCATGATAATTGAGATTGATAAATATTGAACAAATAATAAAGCCACATGTGAGAGATTAAAATCCAGGCCAACTTATGAGTGCTGGTTTGTCATAAGGTGTGCATTTTGGGAATCGTTTGTCTTTTTAGATATATGATTTAAGAATTTATGAAGAGATTTTAATTATATTTTAAATATATGTATATAAATTCTAATTTTAATGACTTCCTAAGTAAATAGTAACTATTAAATACGTGACAGTGAAAATATATAATATATTTTTTTTGCTTCATATTTCATTCTCTGAAATAAAATAACTAAGATCAAACTACTAATTTGTGGTTTGTAATTTTGTGGATTGACACAACTGATAAAGTTTTTTGAAAATCAGTTTTGTAAACCTAGTACTGTAAGAGTTCATAATTTAGATTACCCATTAAAGTATGAAAATTGGCTATCTTAATACAAAGCTGAGCACTGATTGTATATATGTGTGGAGATAGTAATCTGGACCAACTGATGATTGCTGATTTAGCATGAAATACATATATTGGTGATTATTTATATTTTCAACATGTGTGTGACCAAGTGGGTCAGCAACATGAGATGGCATGGAGAGTTGAGGGTCGTGTGAAAGTCTGAGTTCGAATCCCTTATATATAACTTGGCTATTATAAAAATATTACATTTTAATTAAATAATGAGATATAGAGACTGCTTAAATACTCTTATTTACAATATATTAATTAAATTTAAAAATTGCACGCATTAAAATATCAGTAAAATTAGTCAACAAAAACAAAGTAGAATAATAAAGTTATTAAAGAGTTTAGTGAACTAATAAATTAAGAATGATAAAAGAACATGTTTTTATATATTTATATTTGAGTCTAAATGAATATGTACTAAATGTGTTCACTCAATAACTACCTCAAAACTAAACTTACTGCACTTTGTCATTCTTTTATATATATGTCAAATGCGTTGACCAGGAAGTGAACCGAGCCAGCTGTTTGTAAGGCAGCTACGCTAACCACTAGGCCACCAACGCTTGACTTCATCATTCTTTTTGTAATGAAATTTGATACTGATAACATCTTATATCTTAATTAAACAATGAGAGGGTTTTTTAATATTCTCATCTCATTTAAATATTATAAGATACTCTGTAAGATATAAATTATATGATTGGTTATGTTAAAGTAAATTATATTATAGCTATATACTTATACATTCAGTCATAGACACACCAACTCTGACAGGCAGATTTCCAACCTTGATCTTCCCAGTAAAATCATAATGGATCCTTTTCCTGAACCAAGGGTAAGTCTCAGACCTTCAGAACACACAAGGAAAAAAAGAATTCTTTCAGCGAAAAATTCTCTGGCTTCAACCCGGGCCTCGTCACCCTCCTCCCTTCGCACTCTCTCACCTTCCTCTGCTGAATTTTTCTCAGACAGTGGCTCATCAAGTAACATCAAGAATAAATCATTGTGCAATTCTGGCAGGAGAAGCAAGAACTGTACTCCTCATATCTGTCCCAAACCAGCTCATTCTCACTCACCATAAAATTTCTGTATTCCTACCTTTTCTAAGATGTGCTTTTCTAACTAGCCTGAACTACACACCATTTCACCTGTCAACTTCCCATTTCCTTTTTACATGTATCCTTCCCCTCTTACCATTTTGTTCCTGAAATTTCATTTGTTTCATTGTATCTATGTTTATTTTTGATGAATAAACATCTCATCACTGAGAAAAAAAAATGTTCTGTGATTTTGACATTTGTACAAAAGCATAGAACCAAGTAATATAATTAAAATAGTTCTATTGTAATATCATTTATACTAATATTTTTTAAAATTTGTTCTTACTGTCATCTCCCCCCCAATATCTGTTAATTATTAATAGATCTTTATTTTTAGATTTTATTTTTCAATATTGATTTTCAAAACATATTTTGATTAATGCACCAATAATCTTTTTTCATCATATTTTCCATATAAATCATATGGATATTAACTAATTCAATTTTTATAAGTCACAGAACATTTGTTTACTTGCATTTTCGTGAAGATGACTAATGGTAAATATCCATTATACTTTTCTATGTGTCTAGAAATAATCCCATCAGTCAAAGTTTAAATCAAACATAAATACTCATTTCAAAAAGCGTATATAACTTTATATGTCTTTATACAAACTAAATTATGTATTCTGAATGAAAATTTATATATATATATACACTATATATGTAATATACATGTAGTATTTTTTTCAAACCTATTATACGAGAGACATTGTCATGTGATCCTAATTAAGTCTGTATTAAGCAAAAAATCCATACTGTAAACTGTTACAGTGGCAAAATGGGAATCTTTGATGATTAAGTTACAGTTCAGGCCCAGCTCTGCCACTATTGGTATGCAGACTTTTTATGATCTCTCTAGAAATACAGGCATTTGATTGTTTCATACCATTGATGATTATCACGACTTCATTATTAAAATGGTATACAGTGAAAGTTAGATAAAATATTTGTTATTTGAAAAGTTGTGTTAAATTGATTTTTATATGTGTAGGTATTGTGGTATAACATGTAGTTTAGAAATATACTTTATTTTATTTGTTAATAAATTCATTTTAAATTTAATACAATAAATTGAATATTTTAATTGTTTTAATTTTAAATTTGGAAAACCTACTTTTCAAACTTATATATCAAAAATGACATATTAACATGTTTATAAAAGTATATCGATTCCAAGTTGGATGCAGTACCAATTACACAAAAATGCATAAAGCATCTGTTATGATCAGAACAAGATAGTTAAAACATGCCTTGTTTATTCAGAAACACCTTAAGAGCTTATAAAAGAGACAGTTGGTGTTGAATTAAAAACAGATGCATTTAAGAGCTTTAGTCTACCAATACAAGTCAATTATACTGGGCTGAAGCTTAGAATTTATAGAACTTATTATTATTGTTTAAGTAATAGATGAAAGATATTGTAGGAAAAAGGACTGAAAGATGCACCTCTTATACACTTCCAAATATCTGAAAATAAATTTTATTATGGATGACCAATTTTTCTATGAAGCTATACTCCAATATATGCTAAAACTATTCAAGTCTGCCTGCTTGCTTTTAAATTATTTGTATGTATAAATTATACAAGTATACACTTATATTTAAACTGTAGAAGAAATATCCAAGTAACTCAATTAGATAACTTTCATGCTTAACATCTTCTAAAAGAAGAGATAAAAATATATGAAGAGTAAGAATCTGCGATTTTAATATTCAGATCAGATCTTTAAGGGTTATATAAATTTTTGCCTTAGAAAATTTGCCATTCAATTGATTTATTCAGTTTTTTAAATTAAATGTTAATTTAGAATTTTTAATTAATTTGAAACTAATTACATATTTATTTTATTTATCAGCATTATCATTAAGCTTTTTTGTATAATAACAAAATTATAAGAGCTTACAATTTAAGATAATTTTGTCTCACATAAAAAAGTTACTGATAAAATAAATGTTTTAAGAAAAATAATATTAATACTGTTTATACTACTTTTAAAAATATTAATAAAATATTTATACACCTCCCAAAATAAGTTTCCTTTAGAATGTTATGGAATTTCATGAATCCCTCTAATATTGTTAGTTTTTATATATTATGACCAATAATAAAATTAATTTCAGAAGAAAACTCACTTTTACACTTAGAAAGATATTTAGTTTATCAGTCATTTACTCACAGGTTGCCTTGACTACAGGTTGAGATTGTTAATAGGTTAAAGGTTGATTGTTATTATGTCAGATTAATATGGCTTGGCATGATCAATTTTAATAAAATACATTTGGCAATTTTTAAAAGGCAATGGTGAATGACAAAATTTTAGGAGAAAAAAACCCCTATTATTTAAAAGCCACCAATCAAAAACTTTTAACAATAGCGAAAAAGAAAAGAATAAAAAAAAACCCAATATTTTAATATTTTAAGAAGAGAAAATTCAGTGAAAGGTATGTTTGATCCATTGAAAAATCAAATGTACTCCAATTTCTAATTGCCACTATAAACTTTAATAGAAAAGTTTTCAGACAACTCAAACGCAATGAAAAATAGAGCAATTTATCATTTTTAATGTGTTTATAAATTGAATCAAAATAATTTAAAACTATATCTCTCTAGTTTTTCATTAAATAATAAAAAATAATAATTGGTACCAGTTTAGAATGCACTCTGCACCATTTTGATTTTTTAAGGAGATCTCCAAAACCACTACTGACACAATCAAATGCAAAATGATGTTAGATAATATCCACCATCAATTATGCAAAGAGTTTCAGCTATTTTGCCATTACAGTTAAAAAATTTCAATTTTTTGTTTTTGGCCACATCATCATGCTATTTTGTTGTTCATTACCTTATTGCATAAATTTGAAAAATATTGTTTTTTGATATGCCATATTTTAAAAGTAAAGTATTTTAATATTGTTTTTCATTTTTTTATACTAATTTTTATTAATACTTGCTAAATATTTTTTTTTGATATTTGTTTTTTTTTTCGCTACATGATTTGTTAATTTTTTTTGTCATTTTTTAATTACTAATATTTTTGATAGATTTTGAGAATTATTTAAATTTTTTTGATCATGTGATTATGTTTATTTCTATGACAGTTGTGTTTTTTTTATGAAAATAGCAATTTTTTTAGCTATAGTGGCAAAATAACTGGAATTTTTTGTATTGATGATGATGGGTATTATCTAACATCATTAAGCACTTGGTTGTGTCAGTGATGGTTTTGGGGTTCCCCTTAGAAACCAAAATAGCAATGAGCATATTCTAAATCAGTACCTAATAATCCTTTGTCTGTGAAAATATTAGTTTATATATATATATAATTAATACTATTTCATTATCTTTATATAAAGGGCATACTAAAGTAAATGAGCATTAATGAAATTAGTAATTTTTCTCTACTACTACTATTATTATTATTATTATTATTATTATTATTATTATTATTATTATTATTATTATTATTATTATTATTATTATTATTATTATTATTATTATTATTATTATTATTATTATTATTATTATTATTATTATTATTATTATTATTATTATTATTATTATTATTATTATTATTATTATTATTATTATTATTATTATTATTATTATTATTATTAAAATAATATACTGTTTATATATATTTATTATATTCAAAATATCTGCCTGTAAATTATTTGTATAGATGTAAAAAAATTAAATTAAAATTAAATTATTATCAACATCATCATCATTATTTTTCAAAAAGGAACTTTATTTCAGACTAAGGGTTACATTGCTTGTTGGTTTAACTTAGGACTATATATATATATATGTACAGTTTTTAATTTAGATGGTTACATATTTCAGTGGAAGGGAGGGGGTTAGCTTTGTGCATGAGTTGATGTGTTAAATGAGTTAAAAATCTTCAAGATGAATATGTATATAATACATTGATATTTTTACATAAAGTTGGGTAAATCTTTTAATGTTTATTGTTAGTGATATGTTCTGGGTGGCTAGCTGTTTTTTTTTCATATGTCAAATGCATTGACCAGAAGGCATACTTGGACCAGCTACTTGGAAGGCAGCTATGCTAACCACTAGGCCACCAAAACTTGACTAGCTAGCTGTTCTTGTTTAGATTGTATATACTGTTGTGTGGTATTGTCTAATAAGTATTAGTTGCCTAGTTACTATCCAGGTTATTGGTGCTTTATTGTCAATTAGTTCAGCTGTTATATGCATGGTGCATGATTAGGTATGTTTGAATCTCATTTATATAGGCATTGTTTTTACTGTTGGTTTGATGTTAATCATTTGGATAGTATATGGATGGTTGTTTTTGGTATATGTCTTATGGTGTTGTATAGTTACTGTAAAACATGATATGAGTTTTAATAGTTTACGGTGAACTGTAGATGTTAAGGATGATAGACTTGGTGTTTGGCTTCATGTAAATAATTCCAATTAAACAGACAATGTAAACTGTTGGCTTGTGACAGTGCATTTTTAGTATTGTAGGTGCAATTGAAGCTGTGATAGGATGGTGCCAATCAGAAGCTTGATTATTCTATAAGAAGCAACCAGATGGCAACAAAAATATCAGATGTGCTAATTTGTTATTCCTGACTTTAAAGTGTGGCAGTTTGTTATAGAAGCTACAAGGGTGGAGTCTTGTGTTGCTCGGGACTTGTGTTATTATCAAAGAAGAAATTACTGTGAATTAAAATGCACATAGAATGAATATGGTTACATGAGCCATGGCAGTGGAGGTGTGTGGAATATGATGATGTTTTGGAGAATGATGTTGGGATATGTATAGGCTTTGAGCATGTTATGTTGGATATTAGTTCAGTTCAAGAGTCAGAAAACAGGTGTTGTTGAGTTTTTTCTGCTTGATGGCATTTATGCTGATATAAAATGTCTATAATGCAGAAAATATAAAGTAGATAGAGTGTGGAAATTAATTTTATGAGGAAATTGAAATATTTTGGTTCTAGGGACAATTTTATGAATTGTTTGAGTTGTTTGTTGTTGATCCCAAAGAGTGGGGTTAGCATTGGTGGGATTTGGATGGATTAAGTCATAGATGTGCCAATATGTGTACTTGCTGATAGACTGAAAAATATTTATTATTTTTAAAGTGGATACTGATAGTTGATAGGTAACATTGTGTGTGCATGTGGGAGGATATCTGTTGGATGATGACCAATTGGTTGAACAAATTGCACCTTTAAGTGTATGTATAGGTAGGCTCATGATTGTAATGTGATGAGTTTTTTTGCATTATCCTTCAACTTGTTTTATAATTTGTTCCCCACCACATTATTATCCATATAGAAAGTAAAGCCAAGGAAGTTTGTAGGTTTACTTTGGTAAATCTGTGTGCAGAACTTTAGTCTGTGAGTTGATGAAAATTCTTGAAATTTTGTGCAGAGTTAGTAGTTGTTTTTGGATGGGAGAAAAGACAGTAATATCATCCATATATGCAATACATGTTACATGTTGCAAGGTATTTGGTATATAAATGCCTGTGAAGTTTGCTGTTTTTTTATTAGAAGTGGATTAATATAAAATGTGAAATGTAGGGAATTGAGAGGCAAACCTTGTGAGATGGATTGTGTGGGATAAATAATGAAGAACTTTTGCCACTGAATGTGACGTGAATTTCACAGTTCAACAACAAAGTTGGTTAGTACTTAATGAAGTGTAGGTGGAATGGTGATGTTGTCTAACATGTGTATTAATACTTTGAAGTCAACTGAGCCAAATGCCACTTCAATGTCAATTTGAACTGTGATAGGTGCATGCTTTTTGTGGTCCCATATTGAGCTCAAGACCACCTTGAAGATGTATACCCTCTGTGCTGTAGATGACTGCTTCCTTGAAAATTGGATGGATGAGAAAAGCAAATAAGATTCTAACTTATCCTTAAAGTCATTTTTAAGAATCTTGGTAGATAGCCGACCCATGAATACAGGCCTCAGGCTGGAGAGAGTGAACATTGTGACCAGATTCTTGTTGAAGGAGACCATTGCAACAGGGTATAATCATTCAATATGTGAACTTTCTGTGATAAGTAATTTGCAAAGTCACACAGGTATTGTCATTATTTAATATTTTTCCTAATGACCATACGTTTAATTGAAAAAATACAAAGATATTGGATAAAAAGATAGGAAAAATGCATAGAAGAAAATTCAAGGAAGCTGCTCATATGACAATGGTAAATAATCCTATAAGTCAACAAACCCAGTGGGGCAATGCACAATGCATGGAAGCCTCTAATTAAATATCTTGCTCTTAGGAAAATATTAAACAATAATATAATAATTAAAAAAACTCGTTAACCTTGCTCATATAAAAAATTGAAGGACTCAGGAGGATTTGAACAACCCTCTTATATAAATATATCAAATTTCTACTATATGTTGTCTTTGACAGAATAGCTCAGTTGATTAGAGCATTTGCCTTAAATTTGATATTCAAGGATCTAAAGGGGTGAGTTCAACTTCTAAGTGAATGATGTCACTGTGCATATAGGCTAGCAACACCTGAAGAATATTGGAGAATAATATTATTCAAAACATTGTGTAAGTACTAACCTGTGTTGTCTATTTATGTGTTACTAACAGTTGTTTGTATTTGGAAAGTTTAAATAAAGTTTAAAATTTTCTATACATTCAACATTCACTCATAGATGGTGAAAATAATCCAACATATCACATTTATTATTATTATTATTGGTGTTGTTATTATCATCATTGTTGTCATTGTTGCTGCTGTTGTTATTATTATTATTACTACTACTAGAAGTAAGTTTTTTATCTTTCTCACATTTCTCCTAATTTGTTCCAGAAAATATTTGGATGTCTTCTGAAATTATAATTGTAGAGAAATAAGCACTTAGTGCATCATAATGAATAGAGAATAGATTTACTTCACCAAATGTAATGATATACATCCAGAGTAAAATTTTTAAATAGAAATTGAATGTTTATATTAGACCTATTAAATATTGTTTTTCTTGTTATTTTAAAATTATCATCAGAAAATTAATAGATTGTTTAACAAAAAAATTATATTCTTGATTTAGTGTTTAACCATTACAGATATAATTGTCAAAAAAATCTAAATATCCTTTGGTAAGACATCACACAGAACTAAAATTAGACTTGTCTTCAATGGCCAGATTTAAAGACTCTATGCCTTATGCAAAAAAAATGTTCTCCACAAGGAGACTATTATAATTTATATGATATTGTTAAATATATTGCTTGAGATGAAATTTATAAATGTATATGTCCAACTCAAACCATTAATACATTTCATCAAATACTTTCAAATATTGTTGATAAATTTATCAATTAAAAGAGTAGAAATTTTCATTTCCAAAATGGTTTTCTATGAAATTGGTTCAACGTATAAAGAGAAAAAAATATTTCATAGCTTATATAAGCAATATGGATGCATTTTACATTTAAATAATTATAAAAATTGTGGATGTGAAGGAATAATTCTTGAAAAATATATCTTTCAAGAATAGATTTAAATGACTCAAAATGACATATAGACCATGCGCAATTGTGGAATGTTCTATAGATTTATTATACTTCTAAAATGCTCAATATATGTACAACAGATAAATTCAAGTGTTTTTATGGCTAATTTTTTATCCCACTATGAGATGAGTAGTAATCTGAAATTGGAATACCCATTTATTTGAAATTATTATTTAAATAATACATGAGCAATTTAAAAGTATTGCAGTTTGTAATGTTATAATTGACTATTTATTAGTCTGTATTACAGTGACATGTTTATTTCATGTTTAAAGAGGTTTATTTAAACTTCATTGTATCAATATTTCATACTTTGTAGTTAAGTTGCAATCTTTAAGTGTCCATATATATTCAATGGACCATTAGTAAGAGTGGATTTCCATTCTTGCTATTAAAAGGTGAGAAGGTTGCCTTGACAGCAGTGAGAAATATTGATTACTATCCTTATTGTGAATGTTTATGGGGTTACTGGTGGTTTCTAATGGTAAATAATATTTTATAAATATATCAAAATTTGATGTGGGTGAAGTGTACTATTCCACAAAACCATTAAAAATAAAAAAAATATTATTGCTTATGATAATATATCAATTTTTATTTATAAAGAATGTGTTGATTTTTGATTCCAATTCTGCTACTCATTTTTAATTTATCAGTTCAAGCAACAACTTTTCCTAGCTATTGGGAAACTGCTAAAGTAATGTCCATATGTAAATCGGGAAAGAAATCAGAATTTCAAAATTACAAATCTATTTCATCACTACCCATACTATCAAGAATTTTTGAAAAATCAATTTATCCAAGATTACATATCATCTAAAAATATTTTTCCTTGCTTTCTTCATGGATTTCTTCCAGGAAGATCATCTGAAACAAATTTGGTTCAAATATCTAATGCCATTAGTAAAGCAGTTGAAACTAGAAATCAGCTTGATGTAATCTATATTGATTTGACAACAGCTTTTGATAGAGCTGATCATAGATTCCTTCTTAGAAAAGCTGAAAAAACTAAGCTTTCAATTAATTTAATTAGATAATTTTTGTCCAAAAGAAGCAATTATGTTTATTATAACAATGAAAAAAGAACTGCCTTTAGTCCCAGCATTGGCTTTCCATGAACTAGTATATTGAGTCCAATACTTGTGATAAAAGGTATCACATATTTCAGATAAAAACATTTTATGTTTTGCAGATAATATTAAAATTTTTCTGAAAATTAAAGGTAGAGAAGTTGTTAAAATTTGTGAAAATTGTAGCAACATATTTTATAACTGGTTTCAAACAAATAATATGAAAATAAATGTTACAAAACGCAATATCATGTCATATTCAAAAAATAATGATGGTGCCAAGTCATTACTATATTGATTATCATGAAATAAAGAAAACAAATGACTGTAAAGATTTAGCTAAATATTTGCAAACAATATTACTTTTAACAAACATATAATGTTTACCATCAATAAAGCATTCAAACTCATTGTTATAACGCTAAGTTTTAAAATTCGTTTTAATTTTCAAATTAACAAATTAATATTTAATAGTTTAATAATAAAAATTCTATATTATGAATCAGTTGTATGGAATTCTAATAACCAAATAAATATACTAAAATTACTTTAAGTTAAGAGAAATATTGCAAATACATATACAAAATTTCATCTTACAACAAACATTGTATTGAAACACACTGTAAGATATTATTATCTTATATGACTTCTTTTATATAAACTAATAAATGACATAATAAAGTTTTGCTGATGTAGCGATTAATATATTAGCTAAAATATCAACCTTTCATGATAGAAATTATGAACTATGCTATCTGCCATTAATAAAACACATGTGTAAGAAATGAACATCTTTATAGAATACAAAATAAATATAATAATATGTTTGATGTTGATTTTACATCAGACTTTAAAATATTAAAAAAAAGTATGTTAAGATTATTAATTAAATTTTATATAAATACTCATTATGCAAATATTGTTTATTATTTAATTATTGCAAATGTTTTTGGCTTTGCAAGCTATTGTTTACTAATAAATTGAATTATTAAAAATATTATTATTATTGCTATTATTTCTCTCAATATAATCACATAGACCTCTAAATCTAACTCCATCATATAGATGTGCTTAGGTTTTCTCCCATATTTTACACAATCAGCACATACAATAAGGATTTTGTAAATAACATATTCTTCATATTGACTTCAATTAATTCTGCAAAGATATAAAACTAAAATACAATTTGTTATCTCATTGCCTAAACTACCTGTTATGTCTTTTTTCCTAATTCTTTCCTTTTCTCCATACCTGTTTATCTTTGTTTAATGATATTATTTTTCTATTAATATTATTTTAATACACATTCTGGAATTGACTGTTGGTTATTGTTTCACACTTTAAATAAAAATGAATTGAATTATTATAAAAATTATTCTTTTTTTTGGGGAGGTTTGATGAAAAATCATATATTTGCTGAATCATGCATATTTATGTTTGACAATAAAGACTATTATCTATTTACTGAAAAAAATCACGATATTGATTTTGCTGCCTTGTGGAAGAGTAAAACTGCAACGTTCATCTGTAGTTCATAATATTGAAAGAACCCTAGAAAGAAATATATAGGTTGTTAGCAAATTTATATATCAAGCATGTAAATATTTAGATATATTATATGATTAGAAAATATGATAGTAATATTAATATTTAAGAAAACTAATCATATAATATATCTAAATATATACATGCTTGATACATAATTTTGCTAACAACATTAAAAATTACAGATTTGTTTTATTACTGTAAAGGAAGAACTTGCAAGATTTTCATAAGTACATCCTTGCACACACAAAATTTCAAGATTGAATTTAGAATTATTGGATGTGATTAAGGGATGGAAACGTTATAAAACAATCAAACAATACCAACGTCAAAGTTTGAGTAAGATGGTTAATGGAACAACAGCTTTGATAATATAGAATATCAAGATACTAGACAGTAGGTATTCTGCATTTTTTATGTTAACAGCTCATTACACTAACGATTAAATGCAGATTGAAACCCGGTCTAATTCAATACTCTCCACTTTCAAATATTTAGATTTTTTTAAAAAAAGAACCCATATAACTTCAAAAAGGCTTTAATTACTTGCAATGAAAACTATTTCTATACTAAACTCAATCCCTTATACTATATATATATTAATAATATAACTTCAAAAAGGTTTTTATTGCTTGCAATGAAAATCATTTTCCTCTATATAAATAATCTTTTACATTTATTTAGTTACATATATAATATTTAAATACATTTATATATTTTCTATACTAAACTCAATCCCTTAAACTATATATATATATAATAATATGTATATAAATGTTTATAGAAACTACATTTTTAATAACTTATATCTTTATATGTAAACAATCTGAAAACTAAATCGAACATTTTTTTCAAGATTAAATACAATTATAAATCATGGTTATAATTTTTTTTATATACCATATAAACTCATATTAGTACAAATAACTTTAATTAATATAATAGAAGAAAATGTAGACTGAAACTTAATTTGTATAACTAAATAGGCTAAAATTTGAATAAATTTTTTCCTAATGCGTTTTTCGAATTATTATTGAAAACCTAGTAAATACGCAGTGTGTGCATATATAAATGAGTTTAAATTTTGTACAAAATAAAAAACAAAACAATTGTTATATTAGTAATGCATTTTGAAATTACTCCTCCTTAAAAAACCAGCAGTAATTTAAATAATACATTTTGAAATGAGACAAATCGATGTTTGCATAAATAAAATAATATTAGAATATTTAAACATAAATCAGTTCTGAAATTCTGCAAAATATTAAAAGCAATTAAGAAAGACATAGTCAAGCGTTGGTGGTCTAGAGGTTAGCATAGCTGCTTTCCAAGCAGTTATCCCAGGTTCGCTTCCCGGCCGAAACTTTGACATATATATATAAAATTAAGAATGACATAAGAATATATAATTCTAAAATTAAAAAAAATCTATATAAATCAGCCACCTTTATCCCACTGTCTTCCCCTATAAATTGGAATAGTCAAAAGGCACCAAATCGCATGGTTCTATAAAATACCTGAAAGGTTTTTAAGTTTCATGTTATTAACTTACATAGTATAAAAGAGTAAAAATTAGATAGTAGAAGCTTAAAAACATTGGTTCCAGATTTTAATCCTAGTTTTCATTAAGAAAAAGTGAAACTTAATCTGGAAGTGAGGTTTTCTAGTCACTATATCATCTGGATATCAATTGTTTACTCAGGCTGACAATAGATGACTCTAAAATATGGTGAGGATATTTGCTCTTGGAAATATATGAATAATCATATAATAAGTTCATGTGTTATTGTTACCACTATTAAGCTATAAAGGAGAATCTAAATATTAAAGAACATCTTACTACTGCAAAGAAAGCTTTTGTTTTGTGGCCCAAAAATGGCTTCATTATTTATCATTATCTAGATCATACAATCTAGTGCTATTATGAATACAGTAAAGAAAATGATTCACCATATTATAAAAAATACAGAGTCTCAAATTCTTCCTGATGTAAAATTATAAAGATGCTAGTAATAGTTAAAGACCTGTAGAAGTTTACCATTGAGATATCATTTCCAATTAATTTTAAATTTCTTATAAATAAGTATAAGAAACATTAGATGAATACTGACCTTAGTTAATATCATACCTATAACATCTATAATTTGAAACAGGAAATTCTAAATTGTGAATCTAAGGGTGCTTTCTGATAAATGATATCAGCTATACTCATAGATTCTTAAGTGTGTCTAAAATAGATGCCTAGGGTAAGAGGGTAATCCGGTATACAAACATACAATATATAATTTGCTTTATTAATATAAAATTATTTTAATTTATAATTTAATTTTAAAATACTAATTTATTATGGTAAATTCAGTATTTTAGACCACTATCAAATCTATTGAAGGACGATGGTCTCTTCAAATTTCATTCACTTTTACTGATTCACAAATTCTCTATTTCATATCTATCCAGAAAATTTTATTATCATCTATCCATTTTATAGTTACTCACATTCTACATATTTTATAATTTTGGGATCCAATCTAAAACTTCATTCACTTATTTATTGTCCTCTCTTTTAGAAACATGTATCTCAGATTCACTTTCAGTATTACCCATCATTTTATTTTCAATCGCTTTTTGTTACTCCCAATATCCATAACTCCATACATTACTGTTAAGTCTTTGAATTGCCTTTCTATTAAGGATCCAACATTCAATTCCATTTAAAAATTAATAAAACACATTTATATAATTTTTTTTAAACATGTAGCCATATATTCTTTTAATATTAAATTATTTTTACCAAAAGCACCCAGAGTTCAATTTAATTCTATGAATAATTTTATTCATTACATTTTCATCTTTATTAATAATCTTACCAAAATATTTGTAATTGTTTACATCTTTTAATTCATTATTATTAGTTATTTTCTTCTTTTGTAAAGCTATTGAACATTATTTTAGTCTTTAATCCTACTTTTTTGTTTCTTCTAATAACTCAAGTAATGTTTCTTAAAACCTTGAAACATTGTTAATAGAAATAAACATTTTTTTAAATATTAAATATTTTTATTTACTGTGCACTAAAAAGAAATAAAATAATTGTTTCTTAAACTACAATTGGAGTTTTTAGATTTAACTTTCAATAAAATCATTTAAAATCAATCATATCAATAGAAAAATCTAAATATCCATTTATTTTTATTCCCATACTTTTCTATTTTAATTCACAAGATAATTTCCAGTAAAAATGTTTTATACATTTTAAATATATGTAATCACCCTGTCAAACAATATTGTAAATATTAATATTTTTAGTATCATTATGTAGTATATAGAGTGTGACAATGAAAAAGTAACATTCTCTACCAAGTTACCTACAATACCATCTCTTATTTAGCATGTGTTAAATAGTAATGTAATTTAGCTATTCACTACATAAAATTTAAGCACTATCATATCTAAATCACAAGTTATAACATGAAATGTGATAGTGTGTTTTATACCTTAACTCAAGATGGAACAATGTGCTAACAATGACTTTTGTTTAAATGAACAAAACTGTTACTAAAATGTTTGAAATGATTTGAACTGTATATGGCAATGAATCCATGAATTATAAAAATATTTACAAGATGGTTTGCAAAATTTCAAGATGGCGGAGAAAACACTAAAGACAATATGTTACATTTTATGTAGTAAATCATGATCCAGTACGTGTAGCACTTTAAAATTGTTACTATAAATAATTGAACTATGTTGTTATATAAGACACACATTAATTCAGAGATCAGCATTTCACTGAACATACTGTATGCAATCATTGTGTCCACATTTTAATAAATATTTTTCAGAAGTTGATACAATATTATGTTGATATTTTGAGGTTCTACAGTTTAATCCTTGCAAAAATGTTTATAAAATCAAACGTCTTTCATAATATAAATCCAATGCAAAATAATAACTTATATTTATTGAGCTTTTTCATAACTTTGTGTAATTCTTCAACATGGTGTACTGTGCAACAATCACTTTTAAATGCAATTGTTATTTGGTTTAGTTTGTGTATCTGATTCTTTATTGGCAAGTTGTAATGATTATATTGTTAAAGGTTTTATATAGAACTGACCGAAGACTGATATATTTGTAATATTTTCTTTTAAAGTTTCCTTAGTGATATTATCTTTCTCTCCTTCCACTCAACTATTACATCTTTATAATTTAGACATTTTTTCCAATAATTCTCTATTTATTTATTGTTTCCTTTTTAAAGCTTTTCCATTCTTTATAGATTTGATTGCACAACTTTCCTCTTCAAATAAAATACTTGATAATTTAAAATACTTTGTTATAATTTTTGCTTTGTTAACATTCTTTATTTAATTTCTTTGTAGAATTTCCCCCTATCCTTTTTAGTAATAATATCATTTTTATAAGTGATGAAACGATTTTGAATAAAAGTGTTATTCTTTTGAGATTTATTATTGTTTTTAAAAGCACTCCTTGCATACCACCATTAATAGTTTTAAACCATTAAACATCACATGATCACCATTTCTTATGCTTGCTCATAACTGTTATTAAAATAGGCAAAACTCTCCATATAGTAGTGCCACTCAGTGGAAGCCAGAGTAATCAATGATTGCCAGAAGATTTGTGCATAAAATTCCTATCTAGTGCTTACTCATCCAATATCACGAGCCTTCTGGAATCCATTGATTACTCTGACTTGCACTGAGTGGCATTACTGTATGGAGAGTTTTGCCTGTTTTATTAATAGTTTTATAACATTTTACAAAATTCTAGTTATTTTAATAATTGTAAAATAATTTTCATATTCTTTCTTTTATTCAATGTTGCTTAACATCTCAGTTAAAAGTTTACTTGGTGATTTGTTTTTTAACAACTTATCTATATAATTAGTCAAAATTAGCAAAGCATCACTTGATCAAAATGGCGTAGTTGACGTGAGAATACAATTTACAGTATAGCTATTAGTAACAGAATATCATTGAGCATCATCAAAATCTGATTTACAAATTCAAGCTTATATTCATTGTAGTATTGGCTGGTATAGCAGCTATTAATACCCTCTTTCTTAATTTTTTTTGTCTCACTACCATTAATGATCACTTCCTGTGTTGAATCTTTTAAGGATATTATAATTTTGAAATACACATTTTTTTGCAAGTCAAAATATAATTCAATTCTTCTAGAATTTTAGTTTTTATGTCAATTACATAATTTTTTTCCCTCATAGATTTTCAAGTCTGTTACTTTTTAAATTTCTGTTTCTATATTCAAATATACCTATATGGAGTTTTATCATTCAGTCACATTAAGTTGACTATTAATTGTGAGAGAAATGTATTCTATATATAAATACAAAAATCTTTTACTTTGTTATTATGATGAGAAATTATTAGCACAAAAACCAGAATGATCTGCATTTGGTATCTTACATAAATAAATAATCAAATAATTTATTGTTTGGGAATTCATAAAAGTTGCAGCGCTGGAGGTGACTAAATTGGTGCCATGAATTATAGATCTTGATTTCCAAAGTCTGCCACTATACTAGTGCACTAAACCACATATGGAATTTTAATTAAGTTAAATAATTAATGCTGCATTTCTATCTGATATATTATCAGTCAACATAATCACACTCACTTGTGCTTCCAATATTTGTGTTGCTATGGTAAAATGCTTTTTGTCCGATGTTACCAAATCAATGTCTCATTTAATATTATGGAGTATTTTCTATGCATGCAATCTTTCTTCACTAAATGGATTTGTAGATAGCTGAATAAAATGTCGTCTGATGTTACCAGCACTTAAAATTCTTATGAATTCCTGTGCAATGAAGCCATTTGAGTTATATATTTTTAACAGTGGTAACCAATATTATTGATAATAAAACATTCAAATGGTACAGTGATTGGTAGGTCATGCGATGTTCAAACAAGAGGGGGAAAAAGAAAGATAAGTTGATCCAGAAACTTTTACTTATTATATTTACAACCATATCATATTGCAAGACATTACTAATAATGAAATGCATTTTAAAATAATTTCATTATTGTTTTGCTAGAGAAATTTTGAGTCAGATAAAAAAGCCAAATTTCGTCATAAATACTAAACACAAACATGCTTATAAAACATAAAATAATAAATTATTTGTTAAAAAATAAAATCACTAAAACACAATTGTAAACAAACGAGAGGAATAATTGCAGTCAGAAGTTTTCATTTTACTTGGGTATATTGTAACTGGGTAAACGAAAGGATTTGGGGAAATATCCTGATGAATACCATGTGAAGGAATGTTCTATTGATATGGAGACAGAAGTATGAAAAAGAAACATAAGAGATTTTTAGTCGACGACATCTTCAGCAATAAGGAATCCTGAAAAAGGATAAGATATTGTAAATGAAAAATATTTTAATAAATGACAAAATAATCGAATTCATAAAAAGTACGAGCACCGGATGTAACAGAGCTGGACCGCGATACACGATCTTTGAGTTCCAGAACATGCCACCTTACTACTGCCCGAAACCATGCATAACATTTTTTTTAATATGTCAAAATGTCACTAAAAACATATTTTAAAATCAAACAAACTAAATATTTAATTCGATCTTTTTTTTTTTTAAAAAAATTAATTTATAATATTAAAACTGTGTAAGGATTATAAACTATGTTTGGTGTATATAATAGCTTATTTAAGCAATTGAATATTCTTAGAATCACATGATTGATGACATATGATGTGTCTAATCTTTCTCTATTAATTTTTTTTATAATTATTAAACTATTGTAATCAGTGTTAGAAGAGACTCAAGCAAAAACCGACATATGACTTTTATAAATTTATTCTTAATTGGCTTCAAATGGTAAGCTTTTAAGAATTGAAAAATGATTGTCAGAAGTACGCTGTTTACGACCGATTAAACACTGACATTACTTCCTCTTTTCTTCTTTGAGCAAATTATAACTTTTTAAAATCCTTTAACAAAGGAACAGTTGAATTTTTAAAAAGCAAAAGACAAAGCAAATATTATTATACATTTTTCATTATTAAAAAATAACTAAACTGCAATTCAAAATTGACAACTTTTTCGAAGCGATTTTTTTATATTAATTTTTAATGAATAATTAAAAAATATGGTCGTAGTCTGGGAAATCATGTGATCTTCGAGCACCGAAAGTCACAGATTTCAGCTACAATCCATGTACTTTAATTCCCGAACATTTACTCCACTGCTGCATTTGAATTATTATATGATTTCCTAAGCAATGAACCATTCCATTTTTTTAATTTAAGCAGTTAATTAAAAACTTCATATTCTCATCAGTATAAAAAATGACCATTATGTTTATAGTAAAAAGATTGATATTTCTCATTGTCTATTTATAAAACAATCTCTTCTTAAGCAACATTTTTAATGAGATTGACATGTATAAATCATTAACAAAAATATGTACTCTTTTGATAGTTATAATATGATCTAAACGTCACTAATTATGTAACTCCAAATATAACCTACTAGGATAAAGTTGTGAGCAAAACAACCACTAATTATAGAAACATCTATATCATAGCAACAATAATATAATGAGTGTCGATTGCTTTCAAGTGATCTTTTTATTTAATTCTTAGAAAAAAACACTCAATCAGTGGGTAACAGATAGAATGTAAAGCATTTTGTAGGTATTAACATTTGTTACATGTTCATTTACCATTGTCAAATTCCCCCCACTCACAACTTTGCCACCATACATTTCAGATAAATACAATAGTGATTATTACTAATCATTATCGAAACTAGAGATTATCTCTAGCACAGATATAAACTAATATTTCTATTTAAAGAATAGAAGTACTTTACTGTTGTCATGAAAGCAATATTTCTAAAAATCAAAACTACTTTAAAGCATAATTTTTGAATAAACACATGCGTTACCCATGAGATAGTTTAGTTATTCACCATAGAAAATTTAAGGTGCTAGCATGTCTGATTTACAAGTTATTGCTGGAAATGATATATGCTTCATACATTTGTAGAGCAATTGTAGATCACCTTCAGTGCTCTTCTTAGCATTACAATGTTCTTATGATTCGTGACTTCATTGTCACACACAGTTTGAATTATTTCAAACATTTCAATAGGAAGTTTTTCCAATCTAACACAAAATTTAATGTTAGCTTGTTTCATCCTGGATTAAGATACAAAATACATTATCACATTTTATGTTGTAATTCAGGATTCAGATATGCTAAAGTCATAACATTTTTGTGGTAAGTGTAACATATATGTTGGTCAAAAATGATATTTCAGGCAGCTTGGAGAAAGCACCAATCACCTTGTCACTGGTACAGAGTGCGTATAGAAAGGGACCTTATGTCAGATCTACACAAATATGCAGAAGAGTTATTCAAACCTTAGATTTTTTTTTAAATTTTGGATTATTAGTTGAATAGTATAAAAGAATAAGTTGTGATCGCTAGACACATATATACCAGTAGTGTTCCATAAAAATTTTAAGCAGGGTTGCTTTGTTACAATATCACTGCCAAAAAAGGAGGCTAGGAAAACAAAAGAGCATTGCTAATTTTGGAACCACACAACCATTTTAGTTTTCCATACCATTCATTGTTAAAAGATCTAATGTATTTTTTGTTTTTACTAACTGCTGTTTGACAAATAATATCTGGAATAGATCAAATTTTACTTTTTATTTAAATTCTTTTAGCTTATGTTAATTGGGAAAATGTAATCTTTTTTATATATCCATCACCAACACCCATTGTGATAAATAGTTAAAATAATAATTCTTTTATTATTTTGTTATATTTTTCTGTAATAAATATTTATACGTTAATTTATAAATATTAATTACAAGAAAAAAACCCAGAATATTTTATTGTTCATCCCAAATGAAAATAATAAAAATTTATTCCCTCTGAAAAGAAATCAGAATAGATAAAAATATCATTCTCAAATAATTACTGACACTGTTAAGTGAGCAGCAACCATGACACTTATTGCACATATTATAATAAGAGCAAATGAATTCAGCAGAACGTTCTGAAATTCATCGAATAGAATGTTTGTGATCCTGCTATAATTAGCTATATCTTTAAATAAAATTTTAAGCCTCAATTAAAATAATTCTTTTTAAAAATGGTTTATTTAGTTATATTTACATAATTTAAAGTTGTAATTATAAATTTATTTTAAACGCACATTATTATATTAAGTAATATTTACTAAGGCTGTAACCTCAGGAATATGTGTCTGAAAAATGCGAAGGTAGGGACCTCTACAGGTCTTAACGACAAACTTACGCCTTCCCCTCTTTTCTTCCAAGGCATGAGCTTGTGGTTAAGACCTGTAGAAGTCCCTACTTTCGCATTTTTCAGATGCATCTTTTCTTCCAAGGCGTAAGCTTGTGGTTAAGACCTGTAAAGGTCCCTACCGTTGTATTTTTCAGACGCATATTTCTGAGGTTACAGCCTTAGCAAATATTACTATATTTACATAATAATTATGTAAAATATTGAATTATTGTTATATTGTAAATATTTTCAAGCAGAAATTTAATAATACATTTGCATATTTTTTTCTGGGGGGCGCTGCAGTATCACAGTGTTTATGGACCAGCTGCCATTGGTAAGTACACAACTTTAAACTTTGAATCCTAGTTTCAATTGATGAAAGCAAAAGCCAGAAAATGTTTGGAGATGGGGATTAGTATCTATATTCATTGATTAGTCAAATTCAGTAAATAGCTCTTGAATAGAAGGAAGAGTTCCATTCTTTGAAATAGATATCATTTAATGACTAAGAGGTGATTAGCAAATAGTAAAGAAAAAAGAAAAGCAAATAAAAAAAGTTTATATACCAAAGAATAACATGAGAGAAAATACGATTTAAAAAAATTATCTGAAAAAAGAATTTAGAATTGAAGATTTAAAATATGAAGTAATTTAAGACAGAATAAAACATTTACCTGAAAAAAATTTAAATATCAAATAGGCATTAAATCAAAAATGGATCGTTATTGAAAAGTAGATGTGCAATATTGAAAATGTAGTTTAAAAATTGCAATTTATAAGTTAACATTCATCAACTTTAATACAGAATGAAAATGAATTATAAGATTCACATGGATGCTCAAGAATAAAATAACAGGTGTAAAATTTAAGCATATCTAAGATCCAAATTATCTTATTGTACTCCAACTTGAGAAATCAATACATACTATATTCAATTCTATAATATCTATATTCCCAGTTAGCTGTTGAATCGGACTGTTCACTGACTTCAATTTAAGTTAAGTTTAATATCTTTTTATGCGATTAATCATCTGAAAGCATCGATTTAAATACTTTAATTGTGGTATGAAAGTGAGGAGTAAATTGTGATCAAGAGAGATAGTTTTTTTTTAATTTGGAAAGATCAAAATTATTTAAAAAAAAAAAAAAGTTTCGATCACCATTTTAAAAATATAGCAGTTTTTGTTGAATGTGTGTTAATGTAAGGATTTCTATAACTAAGATGTACGTAAGATTAGTTGGCTTAAATTTGCTACTAAAGTTTTTTTTTTTTTTAAATTTTAATTTAAGAACAGTTAGTTAGTTTGAGGTAAAAGGTAACGTTTAGAAGCCTAAGTTACACGTGATTATTGATCGATCGTTTTTGAAAGTAAAAATTTTTCATCTTTCTGTGCAAAAAGGTTTGAAGAGTAGGAGAGAAAGTATAAAGTTAAATATAGAATAGGTGGCTTGGAAAATAAGTAATATGGATTGCATTTGTATTTTACAATGCATATATAATCGTCAGAAAGGAATTAGACATGCTGTTGTAGAATGTAATATATGTGATAAGGTTTTCCACTTGAAATGCTTAAATAAGACTAGGAAGGATGTAGCAGGTTTATAGTTATGGAGACAGTGTGTGAATGTGATAAAAGAGGTGAAAAAGTGGTTTCAAAGTGTAGATAGTGTAAAGAGAAAGTCAGGAGGAATGGAGCAAAACATAGTTGAGGAAGGCAGTAAGTCAGGAGAAATGGAACAAAACGGAGTTGAGGAAGACAGGATAGAGTGTGTTTGTAGTGGAGTGACAAGAGATATGGATGGAAAAATAGGTAGTGCATTGGAGATGGTTGGCCAAAGAATAAGTAAGATAGAGGAGAGGTAAAGGATGTAGAAGAAAAATTAAAATCATTAGAGACGAAGTGTGAGCAGATAAAGGGATTACTGAGTAGGAATGATAAGGAAGAAGTAGATGAGGAAGTCCAGAAGGTGGTAGAGAAGGTTGTGAATGAAGCAGAGAAAGTAGACTGTGAGACAGTATTGATAGGGGATTCATTAATAAGAGAATGTGGAGATATAATTGCAAGGGAAAATAGAAACAGGTATGTAAGAGTATGTTTGCTGGGAGCTAAAATTAGGGATGTTACAGATAAAGTAAAGAAGCAAGGGAATAGAGATGTATATGTTATGGTAGGGACTAATAATTTATCAGAGTCATCAGAGAGAGTAATGGGTGAGTACACAGAACTGATTAGGAATTTGAGAATGGTTAAAGGAAGAGTAGGAATAGTTGGATTATTACCAAGATTTGATAAAAGGTATATGTTAGATAGGGCATGTTCTATAAATGAGAGATTGAAAGAATTGTGTGAGAGAAATGATGTTACATTTGTGGATGTGTGGGATTTTTTTATTGGGAAGAGGGAGTTATTTGGTAAAGATGGGTTGCACTTAGGGAAACAAGGAAGTGAAGTTTTAGGGAGTCTGATTTATAAAGAATATAGTTTGGGAAACTTGTAAAGGGGGGTGGGATTTTAAATTGTAGTGTTATTAAAAAGAAGAAGAATGGATGGGATGTAAGGATTAAACAAAGGGCAGTTGATTTAGATATAAATGTAGATGTGGAGAGGGAATGGGTCTGTAAAATAAATGGTAAGCAAGTTATTTATAAGCATAATGGAGAAGAAAGAATAAAAAAAATTTATAAAAGAGTAGTTAGGAAAGAAAAAATTGTTAAAATTGGGTATTTGAATATGCAAGGTGGTAGGAGACCAGAAAAGTGGCAGGAATTAAACAAAGCAATTGAAAATGAAGAGCTTGAGGTATTAGCAGTAGTGGAAACACATCTAAGAGAAAAAGAAGAACCTGTTTTGGAAGATTTGGTATGGCAGGGTATAAATAGAAAAGAAAAAGAAAAAAAGGTGATGGTATAGGTGTTATATCAAAAAAATATTTAAATACTGTTAAATGCCAAGAACATATGTGGTTTGAAATAGGGTTGGGAAAACAAGAATGGATGGTGGCTATAGTTTATATAGCTACTGGAGATAGTCAAACTATAATGGAATGGAACAATAGCATATATGAGTGCCTAGTTAAGGATATACAGAGTTTTAAAGAAAAGGGGAAGAGAATAATGGTTATAGGAGATATGAATGGGCATATTGAAGAAATTGATGATGTAGACAATAAGAATGGACAGCTTTTGAAGAAATTTTGTCAGAGAGTAAATTTGAGCATTGGAAACTTATCTAATATTTATGAGGGACAATATACATGGTCTAGGAATAATATATCCCACACAATAGATTATATATTGGTAGAGAAAGAGGGAATGAATAAAATACGGAAAATTAAGGTGTTTGATAATGAAGAGAGAGTATGTAATAGTGATCATAATTTTGTTGTAATTGAAATGGTTAGTAATGTGATGGAAAATAGGAATAAAAGTAGAAACAATAGTGAAAGATGTGAATGGAGAGTAAATGATAAGAATAAGTTAGAAGAGTATAAAATACAAGTTGAAGAAACCATGGAAGAGTTGATTGGAAATGAGTATGAGAACTGGTGTGATGAAATAGAAAAAGTTGCAAATAGGGTTTTAGGTGAGAATATTCAGAAAAATAAAAATAATAAAAAAACGAGAGTTAGTAAAAGTATAAAAGAGAGGAGAAAAGCATGTAGAGAATATAAGTGTGCTATTAAGAACAAAGAAAGTGAAAAAGATATTAATGCTAAATCGGAACAGTACTTAGAAAAGAAGAAGTTAGCTAAAATAGATAATTATATGAGAGAGAATGAAACTAAATAGTAAATTATTGGATGATATTAATAAAAGTGGAAGAGATGGGAGTAAAAAAATTGGGAATTACATTAAAAGGAGAAATTTAGGGGAGAGAGAGATAGTATTACTGGATGAGGAGGGAATAGAGTGTAGCTCTAGAGAAGAATTAGAGAGAATATTGAATAGTTATGTAATGGATATAGAAAAGATGTTAGATGTGAAGGACAGAGGGATAGAAAATATGAAAGCATATAGTAATGGGAATATTGCATTTACGGAAAATGAACTGAATGAGGCAGGGAAGAAATTGAAAAGTGGTAAGGCAAGAGGATTAGATGGATGGGCAGCAGAGATGTTAATGAATTTGGGGCATAGGGCAAAAGTAAAGTTACTATCATGTTTTAATAATATGGCACAGAAGACAGTTTTCCTAGGTAGTTGGAGTAATACAAGAGTAAGATTATTATTTAAAGGAAAAGGTAAGGATCATAGAAAGTTAAGTAATTATAGATCAATAGCAGTAACATCAGTTTTATATAAAGTTTTTTCTATATGGTGGCTGGAAGAGTTGCAAAATGGATGGAAGAAAATAATGTAGTGGGGGAAATGCAAGGAGGTTTTAGGTCAGATAGGTGTATAGGAGATAGTTTATTTGTAGTTACACAACTTATAGATATGAGTAGAAATTCAGGTAGCCAGTTATATATGAGTTTTATAGATATAGAGAAGACATATAATAGAATGAATAGAAATAGATTATGGATAAGTGTAACAAATCTGGGAATGGATGAAGCTTTAGTGGGTGTTATTAAGAAATTATATGAAAACAATTACTATACATATCAATTAGGGGATATAGAATCAGTATAATGATGGTGAATATTGGGGAAAGAGAAGACAAAGATTTCTTATTGGGGGATATAAAGTTAAGTGTGGTGAATAGATATAGTTATTTGGAAATCATCTTGAGTAATAAAAAAAATTGCTTGGATGAATGGGAGAAAAAATTGATAAATGAAGCAAAGAAAAGAAAGGGATTGATAAAGAAATTAACACTGTTTTCATATAATAAATATGATGTAGCTAGTATTGTATGGAAGGGAGTGGCAGTAGCAGGGTTAACATATGGCAATGATGCATTATGTGTTAGTAAAGGGGTATTAGATTGCTTAGAAAAAGTACAAAGGGAAGTAGGAAGACATGTATTAGATGCTGAGGTGTGGACAGCAAAAGAGGCAATTCAAGGAGAAATGGGATGGTCAAGTTTTTATATGAGGGATGCAAAAAGCAAATTGAAAATGTTCGGTAGATTGCAGTTTATGGATAATAAAAGAATAGCCAAAATAGTATTTAATTGGGTTACAAGTAAAGGGCAGCCAACAAGATGGGTGAGAAAGGTAATGCGGTATGCAGAAGATTTGGATAAAGAAGTTATGTCAGTATACTTGTACAAAAGATGGGATGATTGTGTTAGGAGGATTGTTGAGTGTTATAGTGGGAAGGAGTGGATAGAAGAATAGATGCATTAATAAAGAATAGGGAGTTGGAGAGATGGAGAACTAGTATGGAGAGTAAAACAAGATTAAATATATATAAAAGTAAACGAAACATTGGGTGTCAGTTAATTTATGATAATAGTAAGGAAAGTAGCTTATTGTTTAAGGCTCGAATGGGATCTTTAGCAACAAGCGAATATACATGTAAATGGAAAAATATGGGTGATTTAGTCTGCAAGTTGTGTAAAGAAGGCATAGAAAATATTAGGCATCTGTTACTTCAATGTAAATGTCTGGAAGCAGAAAGGGTACAAATAATGAAGTTATGGAAGGTTAAATATGAACAAGGTGATTATACAGAAAGTGAGTTATTGGTTTTTATGCTAGGTTTGGAAAAAAATCAGGGGAACTTAGATATGAAGGTCATGGAATTGACAAAGATTATGTTGTGGAAATGGGATGGAGCAGATCATGGGAAAACTTAGGTAGACAATGGAAAAGAAAGGTAAAGTGGCTAACAGGTTTCTCTGGGCATAGCTGCTGAGAGATTCCTGATTCTGTTTAAGGAGAAGTCACAGTACATCACATGAAATGTCATAATTTTTTTAGTTTTTTTCTAAAATTAATAATAGAATAGTTTAGGAAATTGATGCAATTTCAATTGATTAATATTATAGGAAACAGTGTTTGAAATACATGTAAATTCAAATTTTAAATGGAATAAAGGGCCAGTAAAGTTTTTAAAAAATCTTTTAAATTAGGATTTCTTATAAAAATAGCAAAATTTTATTTTTTTATTAAAAAAATTATATTTAGAAATTGTAAAAAGTTTGGGACAAGAACATATTGTAGATATGTAATATATAAGATTTGAAATACCAGACACTCTTGTACCTGGAACCTAATTGTAAATAGAGGGGATTTGAACTCAGACTTTCAAACCACTTTAATCATCCACACTATCTCATACTACTGATACACATAATCTCCCACATGCAGAAAAGATAAATAATCTGGTTTCTGCATGTGTGTGATCATGTGTATCAGTAGTATGAGATAGTGTGGATGATTAAGGTGGCTTGAAAGTTCTGATCTCAAATTTGCTATATATGTAATATATGTACATAACACAATATCACAAATTTTTGTCACAAAACAAAGGGTTATAAATAGTAGTTATATGCTATGTAATTAATGTTAAACAAGATATAACCTAAACCATTATCTTCATGATTTTTAATTATTATCTTTCCAAATAATCTAGTTTCTCCAATCTCTAACTCCTCTTATTCATACGATTCCCAAAATTTTTTTTATTTCATCTGTTCATTTCATATGTAATCTTTTTTAAAGCTTTTTGATATCATATTTAAAACTTCGTCTTTTCTAATAATATATCCAGACCAATTCTATTTTAATCTCCAAATTGTTTCAGCAATATCAGTGATACACATTTGCTCTCTCGTCCATTTATTTTGTTGACAAGCTTTTCTTATTACTCATAACATAACCTCTTCATGCTTTCTAGAGTGGTCTGACATATCTGTATTGCTCTTCTGCTAAGGTCCTATACTTTAGATTCATAAGTAAGAACTGATAAAACACATATATTAAAAACTTTCCTTTACAAACAAGTTATTTCTACCAAGAACACTTCATCCAAGTTTAATTCTGTGATTAATTTCATCCATTAATTTTTCAACTGTCTCAGTAATCTGACCAAGGTATATGTACTTGTTAATTTTTTAAATTCATGATTGTAAATATTTTCTTCCTCTGAAAAAATTTATTGAATATTATTTTAGCCTTTTTAACATTTATTTTAATCCTATTTTTTAATTTCATATAACTCTTATAATATTTCATAAAGTTCTGAAACATCAATTTAAAAAATAATAATGTAGCCAATAAAATATTTCAGATTTTTTATGTACCCTTTCAAACTTGAAACAAATCGTAAACTATCATTAAGTGTGAAGCTATCCATGACCTGCTGTTTCACTACATATATATTTCAGAAGAACCATTGAGAAATATTTCAGAATTTGTTACAAGCATAGAAAAAGCTTCATGAATTTATAAGATTTGATAAGTTAAGTATTTATCAGTACATGTGACAATTTGTTGTGCATGCATTCTTTATATACATTCATATTTTTGATCATTGAGTTATTGTAATATGAATATCAATTAGCCACAATCTGTTATGTGAGTAGTCTATTGTGTCACCTTTTATTTTGCAACTTTTAATATGATGCAATCCACATTTTTTCTTGGGTAATTAGAAATTTGTCAGGGTGTGTGTGTGTGTGTGTTGTGTTTTATGCATTTCACTGATTTCTGTTTTTGTAATTTGTATTTTACTTACTTTTTAAATGACTTCTTCATGCGGTGTGTGTGTGTGTTTTATGTATTTCACCGATTTCTGTTTTTGTAATTTGTATTTTACTTATTTTTGACTGATTTCTTTATGTGGGGTGGGTGGTGATGTTGTGTTATGTTTTATGTATTTCACCAATTTCTGTCAAAAGTATACTTGAATTTTTTCCATCAAATAGTCCAGTTCATAACCCTAAATATTTAATATAGTCAATAAATGGATATATGAGTGTGTTTTAACAGAGAATGAACAAGAATGGAAACCAGCACTAGCCTTATCCACTAACAACTGAAAATTGGGAGACTACTACCTTGTCCATAGCTATTTCTTCATGAGAATTCATTGAGAAAGCTTTTGATTTGCAATGAATTATATATATTGTCCATTTTATTACATATTGAAAAAGAAAGGGAAGATTTATTAAATTATATATGTTTTATTTTTTTTAAACAATTTTGTTTTTATAAAAGTTGGTTTTCTGTTAAAACTCAGACAGTTATGACAGATACATGAGAAAAAAAGGATTAAGACAATTTTTACTTAAAAAAAAGGATTAGTCTGAAAAATCAAGGTAGTGTGATTTTTAAATATATTTCCAGAAAAAGTCACACTATCACTCTAATTGGGTGAGTTGACTCAAAAATCGGATATAAAAGCAGTCTGGAAAATCAGTTAATATAATATAGAGACTTTTAAAAATATTGAAACTAAGGAGTCAAGCATTTTTAATTCAGCAGATATCAATTCTAAAAATCATTTTTAATATAAAGTTTTTTTTTTGTGAAGATGAAAAACAGCATGGCCGGTTAAAATAAAGATATATTTCGTCTGGGGAAATTCCCTGAGTCATCATCAACTAGCACATCATATAGGAAAGAAAAGATGTCTCGTCTGAAAAATAATATTTTACACTTTTCAACTGACTGAGAGAAATAAGATGTTTTTAAATAGAAAGAAGAAAGCATTCACCTGCATTTAAAAGCTGAAGAAAATGAATAATCTACAGATAAATGTTAAATCATCGAGTTCAATTAAATCCAGTAACTGAGTTTAAACCCAAGAAAAATTACACTGCTGTACTTCATCCACTAAAAGAATCATGCTTGACAGGAAGAGAAGAAGAGTTAATATAATGATTTCCAAATTGTCCACTAAAGCAAATAACCTCAATAGGATCATCATCATCAAATAATTATACACATCAAGAAAGAAATTGTTCCAAAGAAAAACGGAAATGGTAGATACAAAAATATAGACATTAAACAAGATAAATTTGACTCATTGGAAGTCGCTACAAAGAATCGAACTGGTAGTATAAATGTTTTTTTATATATTTTCTTTATAATATCAGAGACTTAGTAAAATTTTAGCAACAGAGTGGTATATTTTTGTTTAAAGAACTGTTAAAACAACCAAGATCAATTGAAACCAAGAATTTCTTAATGATAAACATAAGCTTCATTAATGATTTTATATGTACTAAAATTATGATTGTCTATTAACCTAAAGTTATGAAATGTTATTAATATGTAAAATATTTTTTTTTTGTATTATTGTTTTGGTTTTTAAATAATATTGGATTATGGGGATAAAACACGCACATACACAGCAATATATTAACTTGTTACATATGGGGTTGGGTGTGTGTGAGAATGATTGACATATAACATTGGAAATATTAGATTATTTTGTTTTAGGAAAATATAACATTTCAGTGCTTAGGAGGGAGGGGGAGAAAAGATACTTTAAAACTTGTTTCTAAAAAAACTTGCTCTGCCAATTCTACTAACATTTATTCTTAATCATTCTACTTTACATGTTAGATTATAAAAGTATGTGTGCGAAAGAGAAAGGAAGAAAAAAAAGAGTGAATATTTTTTTTTCTTATGAAATATTTTCTTGTGAATCCAAAACTTTAGCAAACTTAGTATCCAAATGTATGTATATATTTTTGATGGGAAAGGGGAAAGAATTCAAAATTAACATTATGATTGCCAGATAATCAATTACTGTTCTCATTATTATTTCATATAAAATTTTGGTTTTATCTTTAAATTATTTGTAGATTTTTGTAATAAATTAATAAATGTTAAATTGTTTTATTAAACGAGGCGTATGTATTTTATTGATAATAGTCTTTATTCATTGTGATCATTCATCATCAATGGTTGATATTGATTATTTAAGATTTAATTGGATATACTAAAATTAAGCAATAATTATGAATTTCTTTATAACAAGTAGGTTTTATGCTTAGGCTTAGTCCTAAAGCTGTGGTTGAAACCATTATCATTATCATTATCATCATCGTCATCATCACATTTTAATTAATGAGCTGTTTAAATGTTTAAAGGCCATAAATAAATATTGATTTCACAGTATTTAGTGATTTTTTAGTATTATTATAACCACCATCCCATCATCTATTTCATGGAAGGATGAGTGAATTGCCATCCTAAATTAATAATATAATCTGAGCTAGTAAAACTTATAAAAAAATATTGAAACACATTTGTTATGTTAAGATCTAAAAAATGATTTTTGTCTAATAAATTTTATATATTCCACTTTAGTTTAAAGATGTTTTATGTTACCTAGGTGTTTACTTAAATATTAGTACATACAGTGCTATGGGTCTAAAATCAAAATCATACATTTTGTAAGAAATAAGGTACCAAAGGGATTCAAACCTGGTACATGTGAAAAAGTTATAAATATAACTTTGTCTAGGTCCAGCTAACCTAGTGGTGCCTGGATAGACCATATTCACTTGTTGTTCATGTAGATATGCATTTAAGATCCAACCAAGAGATAAGAATGAATAAAATCTACAGTTGGATATATTGAGAGATATTTTATTGAGTTATCAGTGTACTCACCTACATGATGTTATTTCCTGAGCTATAATAGTTGTTCTTAATAATTTGTTTATAATTATCGATATTGTGATACCTTTGAAAATCTAATTATAGAAGTATGTTTCATCGAATCCAAAGATATTTTAAATATTATGATCTTATATATTATAGACTACTCAGGTATGGTAATATTTATATTTGAATCTGAATTCTTTATCAACTTTAATTATATTTATATTTGAGTTCTTTTGATCTACCTTTATTTATGTTACAATGACAATATGTTTGAGATAAGCATTTTGATGTTTTCATATATTTTTGGCTACAATGCCTTTGGACTCAGGTAAAAATATTTATAATGGTAATATTTTATCTTAATTCCATTGAACCTCTTTAATTTAGTTACAATATATATATATATAATATTAGCATATATATGTAGAAGTTATTAAATATATTAGATATTAAAAAAAAATTATATCTTCTATAAGAATATTAAAAATTGGTATTTAGTGACTTAATTGCTCCTGTAAGACTTTGCACATATTTCTATATGGTATTTGAGGTTTCTTGTTTGTGAATATGTTTATATCCTTTGACTGATAAAAGATAAAACATTTAAATAATTTTTATTTAAAAAAGATTATATTAAAATATAATGACAAGTTTTGATTTATATACATGAATAATTATTTAAAAAGGATTTTGGCAAAAAAAAAAATAAAGCTAAAAACAAATGCAAAAATGAAACATAAAAATATTAATTAAATGAATAAATTATATTTTTTCCAAGTCATCAGCATCATCATCATCATCAAACATTATCAATCCACTGCAAAATGAAGATCTCTTCAAGCTCAATTCATCTTCTCTGATCTTTAGCTTCTTTTCTCCACATCACCCCTGCATACTTTCTTATTTCATCCATCCATCATGTGGTCTCTTTCTGGGTCTTTTACAATTTCTTGAAATCCAGTTTAAGATCTCAATTGTCCATATATTATCATCTCTTTTAGCAATATGTTCAGCTCAACTTCACTTCAGTCTTTTAATTTTTTCAAGGAGATCAGTAACACCTGTTTGTTCTCTTATCCATATATTGCATTTTTGATCTCTTCTTTTTACTCCTAACATGCATCTCTCCATACTTCTTTGAGTGGTTTGAAGTCTCTGTATTGCTCTTCTATTAAGTATCCAAGTCTCAGATCCATAAGTAAAAATTGGTAAAACACATTTATTAAAAACCTTTCTTTTCAAACACATAGTATATTTTCTTTTAGTATCAAGTTATTTTTATCAAAAGCACTCCAAGTTTAATTCTATGATTAATTTCATCCATATGTTTCCATTTGAATTAATAATCTGACCAAGATATTTGTAGCTGTTAACTTCATCTAACTCATCCTAATCAATCTTTATTTTTATATTTTGAAAAAATCCATTGAATATTACTTTAATCATTTTAACATTTATCTTTAATCCTACTTTTCTACTTTCATCTGATAATTCCCACAACATTTTCTGCAGCTCTAAAGCATTATTTGCAAAAACAACTATATCAACTGCAAAATCTAAATGATTTAAATAATCTCCATTGACTTTCACTCCTTTAGCTTCCCATTTTAATCCACAAAATATTTCTTGCAGCATTGCTGTAAAACGTTTTGGAGATAAATGTTGACTTTCCTAGTATCATTATACAATCTAATTGTTGCTGTTGCATTTTTATAAGTATTCTTTAAATATGACAATATCCTGGATCTACATCTTGATGATCCAATGCTTCAATCACTGAAGAAATGTTTACAGAATCAAATGCCTTTTCATAATCTACAAATCCAAAGCATAATGGCAACTCATATTCATTTGTTCTTTCTATAACTTCTCTCAACACCTGGATATGATCTACTGTACTAAAATCATTTTTAAATCCAGCTTGTTCTCTTGGTTGGTGGAAATCCAATGTTCTCTGTAGATGAGTTGTAATTATCTTGGTAAGAAGTTTGTATAAAACTGATAAAAAACTAATAGGTCTGTAATTTCTAATACCTTCCTTATCACCTTTTTGAAATACTAATATTAATACTGCATTCTTCCAATCATCTGGTACATCTTTATCATTTAGACATTTCGTATACAACTTTGCTAAAAAAAATTTTATTTCTTCACCTGCTTCTTTTAATATATCATGTACTCAATATTATTTAACTTATGCAACAAATTAATTTTTGTAGCACATATATAATTTTGGTATATATAATTAAGCTAATATCTGACATATATGATTTAACATAATGTATATTGACTTTTGAAATATTATAATAAGGCAAAATTTTTGTACTAATCATACAATTAAGTAAATTATTATATAACATTATTGAGATTGCTTTAATCTATTAATTTAATATAAAATTTGAATATTAAAAGATATTAAATTTTGTCATGTGAATAGTTTACAACCAGAATATAATTATTTATATAAAAAAGGCAAAAACAAAACCTATAGTCTTATATATATTGTGGACAGTAGTCAGCTCTGTCCATGCCAAATATTATAAGCCTCTTAAATTAGAATACATTTAATTAATAAAGAAATGCTAAATTTAATCTAGCATATATTTTAAAATAATAATATAGATATTTAATTTGTTATAAATGATTTTAAATGAAAAAAGTATGAAATAATGTAAATAATTTTTTAATTCTCTTTTTTAATAATTATTTATTAGTTATAATGCTTAAAAAAGTAATAGCAGAATGTTTTTTCTCTCCTTAATAAATTACTGAAAAGTCAATTTTAACCTTTAAAAGATGAATAGAGAAATAAATAGATAACATTTTACATTTGTAAAGTTTTTTTAAAAATAAAAAATATAATTTTAACATTTTGTTGAATTTGGTTTTAATTAATTAGAGTTGTTTTTTCTTTTCTCTTTATCTTTCTCTCTAAACAAAATCCAAAATTTGCCAAGTCAAGGGTAATTAAAGGATTGTCGTATTTTTGGCATAAAAACAACTACAGGGGGATTTTTTCTTATAGTTGGAATTTAATTTTTTATCTGTGACTTGTTTTGCAATTTTAATTTTGAAGAAAAGAAATAATCTTTTGTAAAAAATAAACTCAATTGGTGAGGGTTAAAGTTTGTCAGGTTGGAAACCAGATGTGATTAGATGAAAACAGGATTGTTTCAAAGAAGTACTATTAGATGATTGGAAAACTTAGTAGACCTGTGTTCTATAAAAACAGTTAGTCTTAGCTATTGAAGAAGTTAGTTACAATAGAGATACTTGATAAAGCTGTGGAAAAAAGAGAAGCAGAAGTTCAGCTGTGTAGAGTATAGTACAAGTAAAATAATGTTTAAAACGAACTTGAAAAAACCATGTGCTAAGTTTAGCTAAGAGCTGAGTCTCATTAAACTTCAAACATGTAATCTTTTTACTAGGAAAATGTGAAGGTGAATACCCCTAACTGCATTGAGCCTTGTCTTTATCCAAGAGAATCAGTGTCTTTGTCTTCATGTTTTAATCTATTGGATGGAGTGAATGACTGAAGGGAGTTGGAAAGTCTGGGTTCAAGTCTCATTTAATTATTAGATTTACAAAAATGGATAAATTACTTGTGTACATTTTCCTGGAAGTAGAAGTTAATGGAAAAACCTACAAAACATAGAGATATTGAAAATTACAAATGACAAATGGGAATTCAAATGAAAAATAAATCAATGGTAAAAGGTATTTTAATGTGCACATTATATTTTCATTTATAGTACTTTTTGTATTACAAATAATAAGTAGTAATAATGAATAAATTTATTAATTTAACTTTTTTTTGAAATGTGATTTTTAATTCATTTGATTTTTTTCTTCAAAATAATAAAAAGGATTTTTAACTAATTAAAAAATTACGAAACATCACATGATCACCATCTCTATACTAGCACATAATTGTTGGCCACAAGCCAGAAACTAGTCGGAATATTGGATGAGTAGGCACTAGATAGGGATTTTATGCACAAGTCTTCTACCATCCATTGATTACTCTGTTTGGCACAGGGTGGCGCTACTGTATGGAGAGTTTTGCCTTTGTTTAATTAAAAAATTCCATACCTCTGATTGTGAATAGTTGTTTTCTAACTTTAGTTATTGAGCAGGAAATAACTTAATGAAAGTAAAAGTTAATTAATTTAATGAATTAATATCAACTGGTTAATTATTTTTATATGAAATTATCATGTCATTTTTATTTTTAATTATTAATCATTAGTTTATTAAATAATTATTTAAAACACTAAGTTTAATGTATTTATTGTTCCAGCTACCTGTTCTGTGAATGGGCTGTGTTGTGACTAAATTTTATTATAGTGTAGTGTTTTAAGGATTTGAGAATTATCCCAATAAAAATATTCAAATTAAAGCTGGTATATTTATTTTTCTCTTGTTTTTAATCGTAGTCCCTAGGATCTTTGCTTTCTGAGTTAGTTTAGAGTAATAATGGTTAAATGATTTATATGTGGTTTATGTTTGTGGTTGACATTCATATAGTTACCTGAGTGGTACAAAGGTATCACTTTTAAAATCCATTTACTGTATTATATTTTTCGTAGAGAGAATTAACTTATAGTGAGCCTGTACCCTCGTAGTATCACTTGCCAGAACATTGATGATGAACAGCATATATCAGTGTCCCAGTATTCTTTTTTATATTATGACAGAAGCACTTAGGTAAATAATGATTGTATATCTCACCCTAACTTTGACAGTGGCTAGATATTTAACCTGTGTATAATGTGCCTCTTTTAGATCCAGTCACAAGAATAGCTGTTGATTGATGAGTTATTGTTTATGTGTAATGCTGGGTAATTTGTAGTTTGTAATTTATTTTTAGTATAACTACTTATATAATATATAGGGTATATGAGCACAGACTTTCATACTACCCACCACTCTCCACTCTATCTCATAACACTGATACACTTGAACACATATATATCAAAAAGATAAATAATCACCAATATATGTATTTCATGTTAAACCAGCAATCATCAGTTGGTCCACATTATCATCTCTACATATATATGCAATAAGTGCACAAATATATATTAAGATATCCAATTTCATATTTTAATAGACAGGCTTCAATTCACTCCACATTCCAACTCTTCAACCGTCCATCCAATTAAAAATCTGATGATGTTTTTTATAATTTTGTTCTATGCTGATTCTTTACTTTTATTCACTCTATTCATTTTATGTTTGAGTTAAATGGAAATGATGATGAGATTCCCATTTTTCCATATTTGCATCTTCTTTCCATACCATTAAAATGATGGGTAGTGAGTTTACATTCTTCTATTAGTTTAATACAAAATTTTAATATTAAAAGATATTACATTTTTTTTATGGGAATAGATCAAAACCAGAATTAGATCATTAAATTTTAAAAGATAATTACTTAGATATAATTACTTGTAGAAAGTAAATAAAAAAAATAGAAGCAACAATAAAAACTATAGTCTTAAATATGATGAAATTCTATTGATTTATGTATATGGAAACCAGGTAACTATCTCCCACTGACTTATGTAACATCAAAAATAACATAAATACTTTCATTTCAATTGCAGATATTTAAACAAAGTTCTGATTATTTATAAGTTATAAAGTATTGCATCCATTCTGGAAATAAGAAATTGTATGTGAAACACAAAATTACAGAAAAAAATTGCAAAATGAATTTAGATGAATAATACTTTAATAATCAAAAATTAATCTAATAGTAATATAACATCAGTTTTTGTTAAAAATAACTTTTGAGGATCTTTTGGTAGCAATGATATAGTCAATATCAAATGATAGTGAATGACTTTATTGCTTGGGAGTTCATAGGAAGTTTGAAAGCTGGAAGTGCTAAAAAATCAATCGCCAAAGCTTATGCTTTAGAATATGATACCCTAACACTGAATTAAACCACTAATAATGAAATAAAAACCAAATGATTCTATTGTTTAGGAGTTCGTATGAAATTCAAGCATTGGAAGTGATAGAAGTGGGAGAATTCCATGGATCTTGAGATCCAGAATATGCTACTTGATTTCTACACCAAATCAGACTTGCAAACAGAACATCCTACAATAATAAAGGTTATCTTTTAATGATAATATTCTACCAGCTAATTATTCAATCTGATTTCAGGCATGAAACTTTAACTACAACTTAGCGTTATTGTGCACAGCAGCTGTTCACAAAAGAGTATAACCATTCCAATCAATAAAACAACAACAACTAAATAAGTGTAATGAGTTTATTACGAATATAAAAACCAATTGTGAAACACAAATAAGTCAACATATAAATTTTCCTGGGCCATTATTTTGTTTGCTCAATATTTTGCAATAGTTTCTATAACTTCGGAAGTATCACCAAGTTCACTACTTTTTTATTCTGCTGTAATATCTTATATAAATGCAATTTATCCACTGTACTGTAAACACGTTTTAGCAAAAATCTTTTATTGTACATATATGCGTACACAATCTTATGTTTCAACTGACCTGCAGTCTTCTTCAGAACCATTTTTACTTTTTGCTAAAAAGTGTTTAAAGTTTTTTTTTTTTTGAATTTCTATAACTTGTATAATGAACTTTGATTTTCTGAAAAATTTCAACACCTTGTCTTATTGTAATTTTCCATTCTACTCTATCATCAATGACGGTCACAATAAAAGCAACCAAAATAGCACATCTTTGACATTTTTTGAAAATCGTTATAACATAAATGAATCTACCTGTTCCATGAAAACTATTACCAAACTTACCATAAAATGCTTTTTAAAAAGTTTATTATATGTTTCTTTTACATTCACAATACGTCACATCCAGCACGTTGAAGAACAAATTGATTGATCTTATTTATCTTGCAAGCGTATTTTTTTAAGTTTATGAAGCAAGTTTACATGCGTCCAAACTTGTTTCCTCACAGGCGACTTAATATATGTACACACATATGCCCAGTTAAAATTTCTCAATAAATTTAACAGTTTTTGTTACAAAAATTAGAATATTCTTTTTTGTTGGGGTTTATTTATTTTTAATTAAAAAGATCGCTTATTGAAATAAAATCGAATTAAAATATTAACTACTATATTTTGGAAAGTTCTAGTTGTGTGACTATATTTGTTGCCAATGTTTAAAAACTTAAGAGAATAATATTAAATAAATAGCATTTCAAATAAATAATTCAATTATGAGTTGAATTAATTAAATACAATAAATTATTTAATTTAATCACGTAGTTATTTAATGCAAATAATTAATGCGAGAAAACTTAATATATTTGATATTTTTATCAATAAATTATGTAAAGTTTATATATTTTTTCTTTATATTAAGGTTAATTATGTAAATATTTATATGTAGCAAATTACTACATTCTTAATCCAAAGAAATAATATTATTTAAATAAATAAATGATTAAATTTTAATAACAAAGAATTATTGAACTAGAAGTTGAATTTTAATAATAACACTTTAAAACTAATTATTTGAATTATTAAAGCAGATGTAGTTTTCAAGTGCCATCTATAGTAAACTTGACAAATCAGTAGTTCCAAATTAGTAGTTGTATCAATTCCATGTAAGAAAAAATGCCTATAAATACAGTATAAAAAAGGTTAGTTAAAAATATTATTACTGATCTGAAGTCATATATAACTTTATGAGGGAACTGGTTTGGGATCCAAAACATTAATTCTTGGTATTTCAAACTATTAAGATGATACAAAAAGTGAAATATGACCACATAAAGCATTATTGTTTGGTTTCAGCTTTGAGTCTCAATTTTTCACTGATAAAGGCAAAAACTGAAAACTGACTTGTTGGCAAGTATTAAATTATATTTCCATCTCACGAACATGAAGTACTTGAGCTTACATTACATGGTACCAGAATATAGAAATAGGCAGAAGTTTTTGACAGAGGAAGAAATTGAACAATATAAAGATAAGATCATGGAAATATCAAAATAGTATTTATTAAAATGGATGAGAGAAGAGGAAGAAATTGAACAATATAAAGATAAGATCATGGAAATATCAAAATAGCATTTATTAAAATGGATGAGAGAGAAAAAAAAACTACAGTTGGAAAAATAGTTGAGTAATAAAAAATAAAAAAAATAGAAAAGTTTATTGTGCTATGTAAAATTATTAGAGGGAGGGAATTATTAACTTGGTTAACAATGATTCTGGGTATATAGCTAATGTACAAAGATGTGACTTTAATTCAAAGAAAACTGTGCTTTTATTGTTAATACTGTAGTATGCTGATTAAGTAAGTAAAAGAAATCTATTTATTTTTGTTTGGCATTTTTATCAGATTACATTTAGTTTACTTATTAATAATAATTAAAGTATAGAAAGACATCAACTCTGAAAGCAACATGTTAGTGCCAATTTAAAGATAATTGCAAAATAAAAAAAAATTTAATCATTTTATCTTGGAAAATCAAAAGGTAACATAATGTGTATGCTCAGTGAATGCCAAGTTCACGCCATCTAAAAATATATGGTATTCCAGTATTTTTTTAAGTACATTTAAGCCAATTCACACTATATTACTTTCAAACTTAGAGAATTTCTTATTTAAAGAGGTAATATTTTATACATTATGTAGATACAATATTTCTTATCACATACAAAAAAAAGTAGAATGAAAATATTAGAATCAACTAGAGAAAAAAAAAACACATAATTCTGTCTTATTTTTTTACCACTTGTATAAATCCTAAATTCGAAGCATTAAAAAAAAGAATTATCTAAAACATAGCTACCAAAGATAAAAGATAACATTCAATCTATAGCCTACATAGATAATATTACAGTTTTTCTTAGGTCTAAAAAACAAATACACTTTTTACACCAACAAATATAAATTGCAATTTAACATGGCCAAACCATGCACTTGATATATATACACATGCATGTAAATACATGATAACAGTCCACACCTAAATAATACCTTTATCAATAATGATCACAATCTCAAGGTTGCAACTTGACTAACGAGAGTGAGATTATTAATACAAAGGAGATTAAGTATATTTCATTAAACAAGCAAAGACTAACAAATAGTCAATATAATTTCAAACTGCACTAAAACTATGTATTACTTAGATAATAAAGTTAACAATGCTCCAGGCAAGTTAGGTTTGAAATATATTGTAATGGGCACATACGCCGTTACATTATTTTTTTTAAAAATTAAACATGAAAAATAAAAGTTCGCAAATAAAACTTCTTTTTTAAGAATTAAAAATTGAAAATTAAAAATCATCTAAACTCTAATATACAAAATCACACAGATGAAAAATTATTAAAAGAAAACCTTATTAAGAAAAAAAAAAGTTTTAAAACTAAATATTAAGAAAAAGACTTGAAAGATTTAAAGATAAAAAACAATGTACAATAATTTAACTAATGCTATTGTAAAATGGAAATGATTATTTTAATTAGTTAAAAGTAAGCTAGCTCTTGGGCATTTCAAAATGTATAAGCAAAGGTCAGATAGGAGAAAAAGCAATAGAAACTAATAGCCAATAAAAGAAATCCCTCAGAAAACAGACCTCAATGAAAGGGTCATCATCATCATGACAATGTCCACTGGATCCAAAAGTTTGCAATAAAAGGAAAAGTTTGGAAATAAAAAAATTAATTAAGAGAAGATAGAGATGTGAAAGCAGAGGTGTGCTAGAGTTGAAGGAGAAGGAATTGGAAAGATGCACTCTTAAATCCCTTTAGTTTTGCGAAAAAAAAAAAAACAGAAAAAGAAATGACCAATAATTTCCTATATTGCAGACCACAGGACATCGGGGAAATTAGTGCTGGATCCCAAATGGCAAGCAACAGATAAAGATAAACTTTTTAAAAACCGTAAGAACTTTATGAACATTTTCAACACAATAACTCTAAATTCTAAACCTTTCAGTAAATAATACAAATAGAATCCTATCTGACCAACATAAATTAATATTAATAATATTATTTGATGTATTTTTTTTAAAAATCATTTCCATTTTTTTTTTTGTTCTTTTAAGTTTAATTATGATTTTTTTTGTTAAACAACTTGTAATAGATGTTAAATTTAAGTCGGGTGTGAATGGCTGCATAGATTTGTAATGTTATGTAGTTTAAGGGAGGGTAAATCTTAGGTTATTTGTTTTGTAGTTAAATTGGGTGAATGGATTGGATATATTGGTGTAATTAGTAAATGTAGTATGAGGTCTGCTACATGCAGGATTGCATATTATGACGCATACCCCATTTTGCCTATGGAATGGGATAGTAAGATGGAAAATGCAGTTCCTTCCTATGGAGTTTTTTTTATTATTGCTCTTCTCATCAGACAGATGTAGTATTCCTGTTCTGGATGCGAGTCAATGTCTTCTTTAACCATGCTGTTCAGATGTACATTCCTGACAGTATGGTATTTGTGCTGTTGTATTTCATGCTGCATTGAATACATCGATAAATCAGATGGATTGACATTAGTTTGACTGTGAACTTTTGGCCTAAGGTTAAATCAGGGATAAAATATTTTCTTTTCAAATGCAATCTATGTAGTCTATTCATACTTGACACTCTAATAAAATATTAAACTCATCTGTGCGAACTTATAAAAGTTAAAATGTAAATTAAATTCTAAAATCCAAGTCAAAAATGTAAGTTAAATTTTAATATAAAAGTGATATTAAAATGATTCAAATTCTTATATATATTTAAATAAATGTTTGTGTGTGTGAGTACTGGCAGTGGCTTCTTTTATTTTTTTATATTGAAAAATATTTTAATAAGAATCTATATTTTATAAATCTCTGCATCTCACTGAGCTAGTGGCATTGGGCTGACAGTCTGAATACAACATGTAAAATGTGAATCTTAACTTATGTATCTGCCTACTATATAAATTTTCTAGGTTCTAATAACCTAGTGGTGCCCTGCAGTGCAGATACGATAAGACTCCTTTCACCCATCGGAACGTTTTAATATAAATATTCAAAAAACAAAGTTACAAACAATATTTTGAAAGAATACCTAATCATTTTTTAGATTTTTCTTGTCATCTCAAAAACTCAGGTATATGACATCAATACAACAAAAGCAGAAAGAGGAAATTGAACATCTGATCAATTCTCTTGAAAAATAATTCTCCCTGTATGCAAAAATATTATTCAATCTCTAATTATGTCAAGAACAATATATTATACAGTAACAATCATTTAAATGAAAGTTTTTTCAGCATATGGATATACATTGGGCAGGAAGTTACAATCGATAAATAGCCTCTATCTCAATTAAATAACTACAACAATAAATATTACAAAATGGCTTGAGATTAAAGTCAATATATGTCTTTCATATTTCAAAAACTATAATGCCAAATTTTCACCACATTTGGAAATAAGTATAGAAGATTACCACAGGAAAACTACCATCTATCATAGAATATTGAAAATCTTTTCATTTCTCACTGATAGCTAGTGATAACATAACCTTTGTCCACATGAGAATGAGTACCACTATTGATATGTCTAGTCTCTATTATAACCACCCCTGACAAATATGAAAGAACAATACCTGCTAAACATAAATAACAAACAACCCATAAATTCAAGTACTAGTTTTTTGAATCAAAAGATGTTGACCTTTCTAATAAAATTAAACCCATAAACATGTCCAATATTGCATTTTTATATATACAAAAGGTACTGTTCAACTGTAGTTTCCCAATGTGGATTTTACCAATAGAACCACAGAGACCCAATCATACTTATTACTTTGAATGTTCTATTTCTGAGAATATGCACACAACAATTTTAAGACTATTCCAAGACCCCAATGTTTACATAAATGTAGATATTTACACTGGGTATAATCCTTAACATTGGACATCCACATTCTTTCTCTACACACTGTGGTGACCCAGACGTATGTTTTTGTACAATAGTAATCCTAAGACACCAAATACTTTGTGGAATAAGTTAGAGATGATTTGAGCAAGAGACAAAAACCATTCACACAGCATGTATCAGCTACCTGTTCTTAATGCAATAGCATCTGAGGCTTCAGCATGAAACATTTGATTCTCAACAGCAAAAACCAAAAAGGACTATATAAATGAAAATAGAGGGATTTGAACTTAGAGTCTCTTCATCCTCCACTCTATCTCAAGCAACTGATGCATATGACCACTCACATGCATAAAAATACTTGATCTCCAATATACTTATTTTATGAAGAACTAGCATTCATCAATTGGACCAGATCATAATCTCCCACACATATATACAATCAGTGCTCAGTTTATATTAAGATAGCAATTCCTCAAATACTATATTAACTATTACATTGTTTTCATAGCGAAAATATATAAAATATATGAATATACAAAAGTCAATATATCATAATATGCAGCCTTCTTACAAGTCTTAATACTATCCTATATATATATATATGATAAAGAAAAGCTCAATGTAACTTTTGCTCATTAAAATCCTTTTGAAACATCATCATCATATAATAATAATAACAACAACAACAAAAACAACAACAACAACAATAATAAAATAAAAAGTAGTAGTAGTAGTAGTAGTAGTAGTAGCAGTAGTAGTAGTAGTAGGTAGTAGTAGTAGTAGTGGGAGTAGGGAGGAGGGGGGGGGGGGGGGGGGGGGGGGACAGCCATCTTGGCTCTTGACAGAAGTTGACTCATTTCAGCTCCTGCTTTAAGACTTAAAGTTTTATTGGTTTTTGATTGAATTTGATAGTGAAAAGTATACCAAAAGAAAAAGGAAATTTTCCACTTAAAGGTAAGCTCTATTTCGAGCAAAATTGTTGTTAATATAAAGAAGAATATTAGATTTGAAATGTCTAATATTTCTGATTCTAATTCTAATTTAAAAATTGCTAATAATAGCTTAGATAAAAATAATTCTTATCAAGATCTAGAAAAAGTCAAAGTTAACAATAGTTCTTTTTCAAAAGTAAAAACTGGATCCAATATGGCTGAAGCCTTATCTGATTTATCTAAAACAAGAAATAAATTTAAAAATACTAATTTGCCTGAGGCATCTGATTCTATTGAATTAAATAAAAATATTAAACAAACTTATGCTAGTATTTTAAAGCAAAAATCTGAACAAGATAACAATGTAATTACAGAAGAAAATTTAACAGAAATTTTTAATTTTGACAATGAATTACAAATGGAACAAGAAAAATACAAATTTATTATCAACTAGTAATACAGATTATGTTTCTGTATGTGAAAAATTTATACAAACAATTCCTTTAACAGTTCTTAAATCATTTCAAAAATTTAAAAGTATTAAAACGTCTACAATAGCTATAACAGATACTAATTCTTCAGTCATGAATTTTCCTACTGATGAATTTTATTCTTATCTATCAGAAAAAAAACTTTGGTCAATGATATACAAAGTGCTAGATCATCCTAATAGCAGATATAAAACAATAGAATATCATAATGTGGCTCAGAAACAAATATTTGAAAAACATATTCACTTTCTTAATGAAAAATTTATTTGTTACATAGACATTGATAGACCTACAAATTTGAATGGACAAATTAAGAACTGTCATGTAGACTTTAAAGCTGATGATCTACAAGATTTACTAAAAAATGTTGGAACTGTGGCCAACTTTAAATATGTATGGGAAAAAAGAGCCACACAGCCAGTTCTAACCAATACTGCTCATTTCACTATGTCATTGAAGAAAAATATGCAATCAACAGATATACCAACATTACATGCAACAGATTCTTCACCTTTGATAGTTACTTTCAGAGGCATTTCACCTCAGTGTTTTTTTTGTAAAGCCAGAGATCATCTTGTCAAAGAATGCCCTAACCGTTTTTGTAAAAAGTGTGGTATTAAAAAAACAAAAATGCATCAGTGCAGTAGAGATCCAATAGCTAATAATGAAATCAGACTCATGCAAAGTAACCCTGAAAAAACAAAAGTAGATGAACCTATTCCCAATAATGAAGACAACAACACAGATATCCAAAATCTCAGCCTTGATGAACTTATTCCCAATAATGAAGACAAAACCGCAGATATGCAAAATCTCAACCTTGATGAATTTATTTCCAATAATGAAGACAGCAACACAAATAAGCAAAATCTCAGCTTTGATGATCCTAGTCAAAATAGCTCCATGAATACTATACCAAATAAATATTATACCTCACAGGAGGAAACAGAAACAGAGTACATGAGTGATACCTTACCATTTCCTTGCTCTGATGAAGAGTTCCAAGTAATTAAAGTAAAGACTAAGAAACGAATGCACAAGAGAAAAAAATCCGCATTGCATCAAGAGCCTATACAAACCAATGAACCTGACAAACATAGTGAAAGAAAATCAAAGAAAAATGATACAAGGTCTACCACACCAGCATTAAAAAAAAACAAAACTGACAAATAAAGCAGGTGAAACAGATTATCCGGCTAATGAATCAACACTTCATTGGACCAGACAAAAACAAAGTACAAATCAATTGACACAGGAGCAGCTTCTTCTGATGGCAGGAGTGGATGTACACAGAAGATCTACTAAATCTAAGGATATTATAACAAATACCATGTCTCAAAATACAGAGACAGACTTTGAAGCACCATTAAAAATAGACTATCAAGATGAGTTGCATAAATAATACATATAGACTTTCAAACCAGGACAGTTTTTTGGATTTAATTCCAAATGTGAAAATAATTATCATGTTTATGAACAAAAATATGCACAACAAACTCAATAGAACTTCACTTGCAAGGGTAAGTTCATTGTTTTCACAGTGGTGTATTATTATAATTTTTCTTTTCTATTTAACACATTCCTATTATACTTTTACTAATATTAGTTGTCCCATTCATTATACAATAAACTATAAAATATCATTCTCCCACCATTTTATATAATTGATAATATGGGTCTTTCTATTACAGCAGTCAATGTAAGGGGTATTAACTCTACCCAGTGAATATATGCAATTAGCAATTGGATAAGGCAATTCTCACCCCATATCCTTTTATTTACAGAGACAAAATGCTCAGTACATTCAGCATTTAATCCTGAACTCTACCTTAGTAAATTTGGATACAGTAAATTTTCAACATCTGATATTGCTGCTGCTGGGGTAGGGATTCTCATCCATCATTGTTCTCCTTTTCAAACTTTTAAAATTTTGTACTTAGATCAGCATATGAGTATAATTATTCTTTATCATTCTCCTTTTACAGTGAATTTAATAACATTCTATTTATATAATCAGCCAGTGTTAATTCACCAATTAATAAATAAAATAAATTTAATATTAGCTACAAATTCTTACCCAACTATAATCATGGGTGATTTTAACATGTCTTATAAGAATTTTTACATTAAAATACCTTCATTTGATTAATAAAAATCTCATGAGTGCTGAAGGTTTTTTTTCCAACTAACTCCATTTCATTCTACACTAAAAAAACACTCCTCTCTACTAATAGACCTTGTATTCTATTCACCAGATCTACATTTCATAATAAATCCCTCTCTATGTCCTGTAACTTTCTCTGATCATTTAGCACTTAATGTGGAACTTGCAATACACATGCAACATCAACCAATTCTTCCTCTAAATAAAACTACTCGTCTTCTTTTAAAATCCACTACACCTGAAGCTGTTCTCTCTGAGATTTATATTTATTTTAAGAAGGTAGACATACTATCTTTAAACCCAGTAGAGGCCTGGCTATCATTTATTAACATAATCTCTTCTACTATTCGACATTATACTGTAACGGAATATAATATCCCGTCACATTATTTTAAAATTAAAATAAAAGACCATAAATAAAAATTGATTTATTAAAAAGAAAAAAAAACTTAATTTAAAAACTGTTTAAGGTATATATAGATCGCATGATGGACAACTTTAAAAACTTTTAAAAAATAAAAATATTTGAAAGCAATTTTTTTTTGTAAAAAGTAAAGATATAAAGATTGATATTTTAAAAATAGAAATAATGTTGATTTCTATAGTCTTAGAAGATGGAAATGATTGTCTTATTAATTAAATGATTGTTCAAAAGCAAACTACCTCGTGAGGCATGTAAAATAAATTAAATGGTCAGATAAGAGAATACAAAGGAATTAAATGACCAATCCAAACACGAAAATGACAGCACGGACCATAACTGAAACACGAATGGATTAGTGACGTCTTGCTCGTTGAATCTCAAGATCTAATGATAAGAGACTCATAAAAATATAAAAGCCAAATTATTATTATAATTGTTATCTGAGAGCTGACTATGAATATGTCGTTATAACTAGCTATATTGCAGATTTTCATGATGTGGAAGTCTGCAATAGAATTAGATTTTCCAGACAACCAGCTGAGACCTCCCTATGCCAGTTAGGGACCAAAAAGGAATGGCAAGTGGCGGCTTCATTTTTAAAACAGAAGAACAAACAATCTATATAAGTGATCACGAAGATGGACCTCAGAATCTGTAAAGTATAAACTTTTGCCAATTGAACTTTCTTTTAAATATTTACCGTATAACATCAATAAGTAATCAATCCAAAAAAAAAAGTAATATAAATGAATGTACTCTTATCTGACCAAGAATAGAACTCTAAATCAATTATAAATATTTGTTTTATATAAAAAAAAACCTATGTACCAGTCAAAACATGCTTATCCATCTAACACGAGCTGGAACTCACAAAATGTACTTCAAACCCAGTCAAGCCCGAGATTTAGGTCAGGGACCAGCCTGGATTCGAACCCACTCTCCAAGCACCAGATCTAACACCCAATGGATAACATAACAATGGTAGCACACGAGATTTAATTCTTCATCCGGCCCACTAGCAAATCGGAGAAAACAATAAGACTCATGGACTTAAACATATATATAAACAACGTAAATACTAGACATTCCACAGATAAAATCTAACATATTTAAATAATAGGGGCTTTACTAATGAATACTTATGGGCAATTAGTGAATTGGATTGATTTAATAATGAGACAGAAACTGATATATGATGAATTAAAATATATTTATTGACAATTGTTGTTGGCAAATGCACGCAGGCATTTTATTTATAAAGTAACATTACTCTAGGCCATTTAAAATAATTGATACGTTGGCTATTAGTTTAATTGCTCCAATATTATTTAATGGAAACAAATATCCCTACTATATAACTAATCACTACATTAACTTTTACCAGTTATGCCCTTTCATCATCAGTTCGTGTGGCTATTGTACGTGAAATCAAACCAAGTCTGGAGTGAAGCTTAATAATACGTCTTAATTATAATAAATTTATTTTAACTATGTGCTTTAAAGCGTCCCAGATAGCTTTAGATCGAACGGGTTTTCAAGAATGCTTCGGATCAACGCCGAAGACTGCATATTAGGGAGGGAGAGTTGGCTATAATGATTTTACTAATATGCTAGGCACAAGTAAAATATAATAATAAAGTGGCTCTGTGGATGGAAGAATAGTTTTAGGGTTTTTGTGACAAACAACGGTTTACCCAATAACCGGTCGTCATGCTGCTAATGGGGAACCTTTATTTGGTTCAGAGGCGGGGGACTTACGTGCTAATCTGGCCCGTAGCTCAGACTTCACTACTGCACTACCCATAAGAGAAGATGGGCTGGACTTACCGTGGCTCCATCTTATATATGTATAAAAAAAACAGCACAACGAGGAAATATAAATAAGTTTCACATCCGCCAAGCCGAAGGATATTATAAATTAAATATCATATATTAAATGAACACCAGTTCATCAGCTTGATCAAAAGAGCCAACTCTTCTGTAGCATGAGAAATACGATATGCTACTGACAGGAATATATATAGCTACAAACTTTACTTTATCCCGTTCGATCTCTTTAGTTATCTATAACTACTCAACTTTTAAAAGGGGGAAAAGTATATTTAATAAGGGACTTACGAATACTTTACTAAAAAAATATACTTATGCTTGCACTCCAGGCTAGTTTAATCTTTAGTAATATAATAATTAAAGGTTGAAAAGCCACATTTGATATTTATATTAATTAATTTATTAAGTGAAAAAAATATGAATTTGGGTTTCGAAACAGCGCACGAAATGACGCTATATAAATAATTTAAATTTATATGTTTAAGAACATATTCTATAATTAAATGCATGCCGTTTCGAAACATAGGCATAACTAACAATAATTAAAATAAGCAAAGGAAAAGCAAAATATAACTGCAGTGATTAAATTATATAGCAAAATATTAATTAACAAAGAAATTTAGCAAAAATATTTCATTTATAGATTTCAAATACGATTTAGACAGAGTTTACAATATTGAATTAATAAAGAAATTTACAAAAGTATTTCATTTTATAGAATTTAAAGATTATTTGAAAAAAATTTAGAAAGAAGTTTCGATAATATGGTTAGCTAACCTGTTTTTGAAGAAATCATGATTGTTTTTGAAATTCACAGAGCTCTGCTATATTTAAATAATAGTATAACAGTTCTATAGCTGGACTGGATAGATTCAAGCTGGAACGAAGGTGAGTTCTTTGGCGGCTTATGGCATGTTCTTATTCAGTTGCGAGACGATTTAAAAATGGTGTTGGAACGAAGGCAAGTTCTTTTAGCGGCTTATGACATCTTTTATTTGGTGTGGTTGTTGCTTCGGCATTTGATGGATTGAACTCGGCGTTCCATCACGGGAATTGCAGCAATTCTTGCCTGACTTTAGCCAGACATGGTAAAATTAACAATTTTGACTTCTGATGTTAACTCTCTTCAAACCCAAATTCATATTTTTTTCACTTAATAAATTAATTAATATAAATATCAAATGTGGCTTTTCAACCTTTAATTATTATATTACTAAAGATTAAACTAGCCTGGAGTGCAAGCATAAGTATATTTTTTTAGTAAAGTATTCGTAAGTCCCTTATTAAATATACTTTTCCCCCTTTTAAAAGTTGAGTAGTTATAGATAACTAAAGAGATCGAATGGGATAAAGTAAAGTTTGTAGCTATATATATTCCTGTCAGTAGCATATCGTATTTCTCATGCTACAGAAGAGTTGGCTCTTTTGATCAAGCTGATGAACTGGTGTTCATTTAATATATGATATTTAATTTATAATATCCTTCGGCTTGGCGGATGTGAAACTTATTTATATTTCCTCGTTGTGCTGTTTTTTTTATACATATATAAGATGGAGCCACGGTAAGTCCAGCCCATCTTCTCTTATGGGTAGTGCAGTAGCAAAGTCTGAGCTACGGGCCAGATTAGCACGTAAGTCCCCCGCCTCTGAACCAAATAAAGGTTTCCCATTAGCAGCATGACGACCGGTTATTGGGTAAACCAATGTTTGTCACAAAAACCCTAAAACTATTCTTCCATCCGCAGAGCCACTTTATTATTATATTTTACTTGTGCCTAGCGTATTAGTAAAATCGTTATAGCCAACTCTCCCTCCCTAATATGCAGTCTTCGGCGTTGATCCGAAGCATTCTTGAAAACCCGTTCGATCTAAAGCTATCTGGGACGCTTTAAAAGCTCATAGTTAAAATAAATTGATTATAATTAAGACGTATTATTAAGCTTCACTCCAGACTTGGTTTGATTTCACGTACAATAGCCACACGAACTGATGATGAAAGGGCATAACTGGTAAAAGTTAATGTAGTGATTAGTTATATAGTAGGGTATTTGTTTCCATTAAATAATATTGGAGCAATTAAATAATAGCCAACGTATCAATTATTGGCCTAGAGTAATGTTACTTTATAAATAAAATGCCTGCGTGCATTTGCCAACAACAATTGTCAATAAATATATTTTAATTCATCATATATCAGTTTCTGTCTCATTATTAAATAAATCCAATTCACTAATTGCCCATAAGTATTCATTAGTAAAGCCCCTATTATTTAAATATGTTAGATTTTATCCGTGGAATGTCTAGTATTTACATTGTTTATATATATGTTTAAGTCCATGAGTCTTATTGTTTTCTTCGAATTGCTAGTGGGCCGGATGAAGAATTAAATCTCGTGTGCTACCATTGTTATGTTATCCATTGGGTGTTAGATCTGGTGCTTGGAGAGTCGGTTCGAATCCAGGCTGGTCCCTGACCTAAATCTCGGGCTTGACTGGGTTTGAAGTACATTTTGTGAGTTCCAGCTCGTGTTAGATGGATAAGCATGTTTTGACTGGCACATAGGTTTTTTTTTTTTATATAAAACAAATATTTATAATTGATTTAGAGTTCTATTCTTGGTCAGATAAGAGTACATTCATTTATATTACTTTTTTTTTTGGATTGATTACTTATTGATGTTATACGGTAAATATTTAAAAGAAAGTTCAATTGGCAAAAGTTTATACTTTACAGATTCTGAGGTCCATCTTCGTGATCACTTATATAGATTGTTTGTTCTTCCTTTTTAAAAACGAAGCCACCACTTGCCATTCCTTTTTGGTCCCTAACTGGCATAGGGAGGTCTCAGCTGGTTGTCTGGAAAATCTAATTCTATTGCAGACTTCCACATCGTGAAAATCTGCAATATAGCTAGTTATAACGACATATTCATAGTCAGCTCTCAGATAACAATTATAATAATAATTTGGCTTTTATATTTTTATTAGTCTCTTATCATTAGATCTTGAGATTCAACGAGCAAGACGTCACTAATCCATTCGTGTTTCAGTTATGGTCCGTGCTGTCATTTTCGTGTTTGGATTGGTTATTTAATTCCTTTGTATTCTCTTATCTGACCATTTAATTTATTTTACATGCCTCACGAGGTAGTTTGCTTTTGAACAATCATTTAATTAATAAGACAATCATTTCCATCTTCTAAGACTATAGAAATCAACATTATTTCTATTTTTAAAATATCAATCTTTATATCTTTACTTTTTACAAAAAAAAATTACTTTCAATTATTTTTATTTTTTAAAAGTTTTTAAAGTTGTCCATCATGCGATCTATATATACCTTAAACAGTTTTTAAATTAAGTTTTTTTTTCTTTTTAATAAATCAATTTTTATTTATGGTCTTTTATTTTAATTTTAAAATAATGTGACGGGATATTATATTCCGTTACAATACCTCCAAAAATAGTTCTCCCACTAATCTTGTTAATAAATTAGATACAATACACTTAAAACTAAAAAATACTTCATGTGACCCTTCTTCAGTTACATCAATAATGTTTTTAAAACAAGAATACAAGCAAGCCCAACTCATACTGGCTGATTATCTCTCTATAAAAAAAGCAAAAATTTTTCTAGCTAATCCCCATAACTGGTCTAAAGGATATATTCGGTGGGCTTTAGGTTATACTCCCAAAAAATTAACTCCTTCATCTATTATTTTTGATTCAAAAATGATTGCTGGGGAAGACATGACTCCGCAAATATATTACCACTTTAAATCTAGACTCCAAAAATTTCCTTTTCCAAAATTTTCTTCATTTCACTTTGGTTTTACCACAGAAGAACATAACATTACAAAGTATGAAATTGCTCTCAAGTTGAACGCTTTTCCCAACAATACACACCCAGGTACACATGCAATTCCAAAATTTTTATTATCACATCTTAGCCACTTTACTATCCCAATAGTACACAATATGATAAATTATCTATCAAAACAAATATATAACATTGACCAACTTTATCCAGTATCACTGGTCCCTTTTCTAAAAAAAAATACACTTCCTTCTCCTCTAGATAATCTACGCCCTATTTCAATGTCTCCTCTGATCATCAAACTAATAGAGTCTCTTTTAAAAGACAAAATTCAACCCCTAATACTTCCTGGGTTGTCTAAGTTTCAGTTTGCTAGAAAAGGATGTTCTACTTCTGAAGCACTTATGTTATGTAAAATATTAATAGAGGATGTAAGACAAGCTAGAAAATCAGCACCTATTGCAATTCAATTAGACATACAGGCTGCATTCGATTCGGTGCCTGTGGACAAGCTGCTACAGGTGCTTAGTCAACATAAAATTCCAATACCTATAATGTATGTTCTAGCAAACCTGCTCATCAATAGAAAAATACACATTACTCTTAATGGCAAAATGTCCCCTGACTTCACTCCACACAACTCAATACCACAAGGCTCTCCCCTTAGTTCACTGTTTTTTATCACATATATTAACCCCCTCCTACTAGAAATAGAATCTAAATTGCCAGGAATATATGTACCCCTCATAAACCAATCCATCAATCATATTTCATACATGGATGATATAGTCATTTTTTTGCCATCCAAAAAACATTTGCCTTTAATGTATACCATTTTAGAAAATTACTCTGCAGCTTATAGTTTAAAATTTAACAAAGAAAAAACATCTATTTGGAGTATACTTTCTGGTAATCAAATTCATTCAGTTTGCAGTTCCCCTCCCCACAAATTTCTTGGTCTCCCAATTCATCTGTCTATGAATGCAATGAGAAAGATAATACAAGAACAATTAATATCTGCAATTGAAAAGGTGACAACCTCACTTTCAAAAGCATATCTTTCATTGCATAGTAAAATATCACTCATTAACATATTAATTTTCCCAAAAATAAATTACTATGCACCTATCATTAAATTTACTAACTCATTTAAGAAAAAAATTAACTCTTTTTGCACCAAACTCATATGGAATAAAAAGGCAGTGGTAATAAGCATCAAAAGTCTGCAAAAACATTCAAGACAAAATGGCCTGTCATTACACTGCATTTCAACATTCTATTACCAAAAAACTCACAATGCATTAATGAAACTTTATATGACATATGAAAATTTCCAAGTGTTTCTTCCAATATCACCTACAGACACTCCACCTCCTATTAAAAATAAATTCATTAACAATCTAATAAAAACAATATTCAAACATAAAGTACCTGCTACAAACCTTTTCTCAACTAAAATTAAGTATTGGGAAGCACATTACATAACAACTAATTCCAGTCCCTTTGAAAATCCCATTAGCTTAATTAATATCACAAATAAAGCTATAATCTAAAAATTTAAATTCTGGTACTTGGAGCCTAAGTACTTAGATTTTCTAATAAAAATCAACCTTAGAGCTTTACCTACCAATGCTTTTCTGGCTGGAAGATGGAGATCTCCAAACATAGATGCCATTTGTCAACTATGTAATAAAGAAGAAGAAACA
>JAQFVV010012394.1:9226132-9228632 GCA_028023455.1 Epiperipatus broadwayi | reverse complement strand
CAAATTACATCAATATTGTTTTAAAACAAAATACAAGCAAACCCCAACATCATGCTGGCTGATTATCTCCTCTATAAAAAAAGCAAAAAATTTTTTTTAGCTAATCCCCATAACTGGTCTAAAGGATATATTCGGTGGGCTTTAGGGTGTATACTCCCAAAAAATTAACTCAACCATCTATTATTTTTGATTAAAAAATAATTAACAGGAAGACATGATTATGTAAATCATATTATTACTTTAAATCTAGAATTTCTTTCTAAATTGCATATTTCATTCAACCTAGGTTTTACCCACAAGAAGAACATATGACCTTACAAAGTATGAAATTGCTCTCAAGTTGAGCAGCTTCTTTCCCAACAATACACACCCAGGTACACATGCAATTCCAAAATTTTTTATTATTCACATCTTGGCCACTTTACTATCCCAATAATTACAAAATATGATAAATTATCTATCAAAGCAAATATATATTATTGATATTAACTTATCCATTATTATTAGTCACTATTTAAAGAAAAATGCTTTTTACTTATCCTCTATAATTAATCTGCGCCCCTCTTTATTATCATATAAAATTATTAAGCCCTAATAAGTCTCTTTTAAAAGACAAAATTCAACCTTTAATAATCCTGGGTTGTCTAAGTATCCAGTTTGCTAGAAAAGGATGTTCTACTTCTGAAGCACTTATGTTATGTAAAATGATATAATAGAGGATGTAAGACAAGCTAGAAAATCAGCACCTATTGCAATTCAATTAGACATACAATTTCACATTGGATTAGGTTTGCCTGTTCCCGGATGACAACTCACTACAGAGTGCTTAATTCAATATAAAGATTTAATACTATAGTATCTCGTTTTATTGATCCTGCTCATCAATAGAAAAAATGCACATCACTCTTAATGGCGAATGTCCCCTGAAGCTTTAACCACAATCTCTAATACTGGGCTCTACACTTGGTTCTAACATTTTCTATCACATATGTTAACCTCCTACTAGAAATAGAATCTAAGAATTGCCCAGAATGTGCCATGCCCTTCATAAACCAATCCATCAGTATTATTTCCTTTGTGGATGATATAGTCATTTTTGCCATCAAAACATTTGCCGCTAATGTATACCATTTGAAAGAAAATTATAAACACAGTTTCAAATTTAACAAAGAAAAACAATCTATTTGGGTATACTTTCTGGTAATCAAATTCATTCAGTTTGCAGTTCCCATATACAATGTCTTGGTCTCCCCAATTCATCTGTCTGATGCAATAGAAAGACAATACAAGAACAATTAATATCTGCAATTGAAAAGGTGACAACCTCACCTTGCCAAAACCTCCTCTTTTATTCACATGATAAACATCACTCATTAACATACTGGTACTTACAAAAATAAATTACTATGCACCTATCATTAAAATTTACTAACTCATTTAAGAAAAAAAGTTAACTCTTTTTGCACCAAACTCATATGGAATAAAAAATGAGTGGTAATAAGCGTCAAAAGTCTGCAGCAGGCAGACAAAATGGCTGTCTAGTACCTGCTTTCACTTGATTATTAAAACTCACAATGCATTATTTGACTTTCTTATGACACTATGAAAATTTCCAAGTGTTTTCCAATATCACTGAGACACTCCCTCTATTAAAAATGAATTATTAACAATCTAATAAAAACAATATTCAAACATAAAAATGCTGCTGAGCATTTTCTCAATAAATTATATTGGGAAAGCACATTGCATAACAACTAATTCCAGTTCTTTGAAAATCCATTAAAACAATTATCTCACAAATAAAATTTATAATTCAAAAATTTAAATTCTGGTACTTGGACCTAAGTCCCTTAGTTTCTATAAAAATCAACATAGACTTTACCTGCAATGCTTTTCACAGCTGGAAAGATGAGAATCTAAAACATAAATCACCACTTGTCAACTATGCAATAAAGAGGAAGAAACAACAGAACATTTTATTTCTCAGTGTACTTTCTCAACATATGAAACCATTAACAAATCTATATTCATAATCCAAAATATAACAAATAATTACCAGTGAATAATGACTTCAGAAGGTTATTTTAACAGCAAGAATAACAATCTTTATGCTATACACACTCCTGGGTTTATAGAGATGCCACTTTGTATTCAATCCACATCGTAAGCACTTAAATGCTTTTTCTCAATAGTTAGGAAAAATTAAAACAAGAGATCAAGCACTAGCTCCAGCAGATAGTATCATGCAGCATTGATCAATTACACCAACACTACTGTAAATGTGAATAGCATATTTGCTGTAGTAGGATTTTGTCATCATATATGTGCTTTATCAACTGTTCACTGTTATTAATTTTTTTCATCAGTTTTTCAACATTATTAATGTAAAAATATTTCATGTATTCATAATAATAATTTTATTAATAATTTTCAGTAAATTGAAGTCATTTTGCTGTTTTAAAGTTATATTTTCATACATGTTCATATGATATCAAATAAA
>JAQFVV010012394.1:9174556-9225632 GCA_028023455.1 Epiperipatus broadwayi | reverse complement strand
CAGCAGCAGCAGCAGCAGCAGCAGCAGCAGCAGCAGCAGCAGCAGCAGCAGTAGTAGTAGTAGTAGTAGTAGTGGTAGTAGTAGTAGTAGTAGTAGTAGTAGTAGTAGTAGTAGTAGTAGTAGTAGTAGTAGTAGTAGTAGTAGTAGTAGTAGTATGTGATCCTACTGTGCAATGGAAACAACACTATGGATAAAGCTCTGAACACAAACAACAAAAAATATTCGAAAAAGGATACTAAACTTAGAGCAAAGCAACAAACAGGAAGAGGACAATGCTATCAGGTAACAAAAGAAAATTATATATCAAAATAATAAAGAAATAATCTAATTACCAAAAAAAAAAAATTGAAACCATAGGAAAAAACATGGCATCAGCACAAAAAAAAAAATAATGAGTTAATTGCCGCCAAAATAGTCCACAATAAATCAGACATAAACAGTATAATAAAAACTTATGCAAATGCTGCAAAATCAAAGGACAACAAAACAGCACAGAAAATAATTCAAAATTATCTCAGGCTGCTATATTCAGAAAAGCAGATCAGAAAGATATTACTACACTAAACCTCAGAAATGATGATAATATAGAACCAGAAGCCATCTGGAATCAAGAGGAATTGCAAATAATAAATGCCAACTTTAACAACATGTTTCCAAAAAACTATTCAAACACCTTTAAAAATTCTTTTCACACAAATCAATGATATTAACGATAACAGACAAAAATCTTACCCTTTATAAATTCCCTAGAAAATTATTATATGAAGCATTAACTGAAAAAACATTGTGGGACACAGTATCAAGCATTGGAAATCACCCAAACTCATAACATCTAGTGATAGAATTTTTCTATGAGTATCTAAGAAATAGATTTCAAGTGGAAATTAAAATGCTGTGAAACTACACATTAATAATGATTGACAAGAATTTACAAAACTACATCTCAGGCATTATCAAAAATACATACTTTGGATACAGTATCAGGACTTTCAAAATATAATAAAACCATTTGGAAAAGCAATATACTTAAACCCTATATACCTAAATGACACCCCAACACCAGTATATAGCAACAGTTTTTAATTTAAAACAAAATTAAATGGTACTGTGATCCCAGAGAAATTTCCAACACAGATCATCGATCAAGATGCAACACTTACATTATATATAAAAGGCCTAAGATCACAATGTTTTTCATGTGGAGATCAAGGACATCTGGCAATAAACTGTCATACAATCCAAACTGCAAAAAACCAAGTTGACATAAACTGACAACATATAACACAAATTCAGAAGGAAGGAACTAAATCATTTGATGGAGAGACCAACACTAATGAAAAGTCTATAGAGAAGCAACAATGACAAGTCGATATAAACAAAGAAACAACTACAGACACCGAGCTTCTAGATCTATCAGGTAAAAAAAAAAATTGAGATCAAACATCTAACAAAAACACTGAGAAAATTACACCAAATCTCCCAATACAGAATACAGAAAAAACTGAGGATTCCAGTGAAGAAAATAAAAGCAAAAAAAACCCTCAATAGTACTAATAAATCAAACTGTAAATCTCAGCCACCACACATACCAAGAAGAAAAAATAACATATCATCAAGTACATCACAAGCAATCCCTCCATGTATGCTTAAAATAATGCAAACAATGCCAGAGCCAAAGAGAAAACTAGGCTGACCAAAAAAAAAAAAAAAACTAGGAATGCCGAGAAGATAAAAACAGAAGCAAACAATTTAGAAGAGATTTCTAAACAACTACACCATTCAATTGACACAACCAATAAGATCTAAAATATGAAGATGCTCAAGACTGTCAGTAATAATTCAAACTGTGTATGAAGTGGATGTGTTTTTATCACCCAAAGAAACATTCTTTCACTTGAATTACTGTCATGAACTATGCATTTGAATCAATGAATGCGTGCTCCACTTATATATATATATATATATATGAATGATGACATTGAATTTTAAATAAATCTTTTTTATTACTGCCAAGCTGTTTCTTCCTTGCAAAAACTGCAAACCCTCTCATGACTTATGTACCCTTATACATAGGTATAATTACGGAAGATGAATGAATAACAATGTAAACAAATATTGTATATACAAATGTAATCAATGTAAAATTTTACTTTGAATCAATAAAGTTCCTTTTGAAACATAACAATAATAATAATAATGATGATGATGATGATAATAATAATAGTAATAATGATGATGATAATGATAATAATGATGATGATGATAATAATAATAATAAGGATGATGATAATAATGATAATAATAATAATGATGATGATAGTAATAGTAATAATAATAGTAATAATAATGATGATGATGATGATAATAATAATAATGAAGATGATAACAATAATGATAATGGTGATGATGATAACAACAACAACAACAACAACAACAACAACAATAATAATAATAATAATAATAATAATAATAATAATAATAATAATAATAATAATAATAATAATAATAATAATAATAATAATAATAATAATAATAATAATAATAATAATAATAATAATAATAATAATAATAATAATAATAATAATAATAATAATAATAATAGAGCTCGTAGTAATAGTAAAGATAGTAATGCTAATGCTAATAATAAGTTTGTGTGATGAAAGTACCAGAATTGAAATTGATATGAAGACCTTACACTCTAGGATCAAGCACACTACCACTGCACTAATTATACAAGTACATTTTCAACTAACATCTAGTCAGCTCTGTAGTAAAGTTATTTATTTAATTTATTTAATAAAATATTTTATTGAAATTCTGTTTAAAATGTTGGTTTTAATATATTATTTGATCCAAAACCAAAATAAACGAATTCAAAAAGAAAGGTAAAATACTAAACGATTTAGTCACTTAACAAGTTGCTATCTACTTTCATTTCAAAACAGTTTGTGAATGTCAATACAACAAAAAACAGCTTAATTGCCAGCAATACAAGACCTGAACATTTTCTTGCACAAAAGTGCAATATTTAAAAAACCCAAATATCCATAACTTGAATATCATTGAGAATCACTATTAATTAAAAAAAAGCCATTGGACAATCAAGACTATAAAGAGAAACAAAAGATGCGTAGCTGATTAAAAACTGCATTAAAATTCATATTTTTACTACATATAAATGACTTATTATATAAGTTATTTATTGTGCTATTAATAATATATGATATTCATCACAGTCCTCATTTTCCACTATTGGTAATCCACTGCAGGATAAACATGTCTCCAAATTTAATGCAGTTTTTCTGACTCTCAGCTTCTCTTCTCCACATTACACCAGCAATCATCCATCTAACACATTTAGAACTTCAACTGACCATCTATTATTAGTTATTCTAGCAACTTATTTAGTTTAGCTCATTACAGTGTCTTAATTTTGCCAAAAATTTCAATGATCTGTTTATTCTCTTATCCGTATATTTCTTTACTTTTTTTGAAAGCCTACTGAACAATTTTTGGGAATCTTTTAAATCTGCCATTCTTTATTTTTTCTGATAGTTTTTCTAATTAGTTCCTGAATCTCTTAAAAAAATTACTTATAAAAGCAACTACAGTATTTTGCAAACTCTAGAAGATTTTAGTAATGCTTATTATTTTTATTTTTTGAGTTATCCATTTTGAATCTCAATGTATTTGTTATCAAAAATATTTTGGAGAGATCTATGAATGTTACATAACCTTATCATTTTTAGTACTCTTATTGATATAGAATATTTTTTTTCTTTTGATTTTTATAGATATTCTTTTAAATTTGATCACATGTTGTATCTTTGCCTTATTGTTCTAAAGCTTAATCTTTTTAATAATCTGCAACTCTCTTGCAAAATAACAAATCATACTTCCTAGTTTAATCTATAACTTCTATTAATATTTGGATGTAGTCTGTTGTTCTGCAATTAATTTAATTCCAGTTATATTTTAGTTGATTTCTTAGAGAACTTTTAAAAGACTGACAAATATGTTAATTTCTAACATGTTTTTTACCTTTATTAAACATCAATGCTATTATTGCATTCTTTCAACATTGGAAATAAATTTATTTTTATATTTGAAATCAATATCTAAGTGATATCTCTATAATTTATATATTTGATATATATATATCTTTGATATCAATTTCTCTACTTTATTTGTTTTATTTTTTTTAAATATCAGTAATAAGTTTACCATTTTATGAACCTTTTCATTCCTTTCCAATTGTATGCCTCACTTCTTTATTTAAAATATTTGGTATTTTAAAAGGTATTCTTTATTGTACTTTTGTTTGCATTACTAAATTACTTATAGAATTTTTCATATACTTCATGATATCAATCTTGTTTTAATAATATTGCCATCTTCTTACTGCTAAAGCAACATTGCTCCCATACCAATAAGTTGTTTTATAATTTTATAACTTTTGCTTTTCACAATTATATTTTCTTATATCACCATTAAACCTCTTTTAAATCATTTTAAAATTTCATTATTTTTATCATACCTTGTCTTCTTTCAGTTGCTTTCTTGTACCAGCTATATATGTTGGAGTTTTTAATAAAGCATTCCTTTTGATTTTGTTTAATTCTGAGAATTCCTTGATATCTTTTAATATTTTTAAATGATTTTGCAAGTTTTAGCTTAAATTCACTGGAATATTTTTGAAAGTTAGATACATCAACTATAAATGTAGTTTTTTTGATAAGCTATGTATTTTATGCTTTCATATGTAAGCCTTGATTCAAAGTTTTTTTTTGTGTGTTGAATCTATTAAGAAAAATACAACCTTAGAATACATATTCTCTATTATTCAAAATGTAATCCATTTCTTCTGCACCTTTATTTGTGATTGTTGATTATTATTGATATAGATATTGTTCAGGTGTGGATTGCTTTCATATATTTATTTATAAATCTATTTTAGCCTTAATCATTATTAACATTATTACCCAAGTCGTATATAGTTTTCAGTGCAGTTTGGAAGTTATAATTGACTATTTGTTAGTCTGCTCTCAAAACAGTTTATATTTGCCTGTTTTATGAGGTTTGTTTAAAATTCTTTGAATTAATAATCTCACACTTTTTAGTCAACTTGCAATTTTTAGTGTCTATATAAACATATTAGACCATAATTAAAGGTAGGTATCCACCTTTATTGAAGGAGGTTGCCTTGACAACAGATTGGGATTGTTGATTGTAATTGATATTGTTAAAGTGTGGACTGCTTTAATGTATTTACCAGCATTATTTGTTTGAATTCTATTGAATATCTAATTTATAATATGAAATGTTTCATGGAATAGTCTCTAAAATGATCTTAAACAAAGAAAATCACTTATCAGCAATTTAAAAACTGATTTTTATAATACTAACCCATCACCATTCCTAGCAGTTTTCTGAAACTTCTAAAATATCACGCAGGAAATTACACAATGTAATCTGTAGTCCACAACATGCAGATATATTTAAAATGGTTTTTCTTTTATAATTGATTTAAATTCTACAGTTTTATGTAATCTATGTACTTAAGTAATAATGACATTGTCACGGTTAATAATAATCATTTAAAACACAAATAATATTAATCTAAATAATAATATGAATGATAAAAGGATATGACTCTATAGTTAGTTATAATAGGCTAATGAGATATATATCTCAAAGATCATAATCTAAATAATATTTTAGTCTTGGGCACCATCTATTATTTAGGTCGCCAATAAAATATACACTCTATGTATTATGCCCATCAGGTCAATAACTTTTTTTTTTCATATATTCTCACCAATGCTAGCTCAAATTAAAACAGAAGAATCATATAATATTTAATACATTTCATAGAATAATTAAATATTCAAAAAGATATATAAAAATAATTAATAAATACAAATAATAATATTAATACTAGTAGTAATTTATAATAATTTGATTCACAAAATATAATTATATATATGATTTATTGTTTTAAATAGATTACTATTCCTAATATATAAGGGATTCGAACTCAGACTTTCACATGACCTTCAGCACTCCATGCCATCTTATATTGCTATCCCACCTGATCAAACATTTTTTGGAAAGATAAATAATCACCAATAAAAGTATTTCGTGCTAAACCAGCAATCATCAGTTGGTCCAAATTACTACCTCCACACATATATACAATCAGTGCTCAGCTTTATATTAAGATAGCCAATGTTCATACTTTAATGGACTGGCTTCAAACTACTCCAAGACACAACTCTTGAGCCATCCGTTTCATTGAAAATCTGATGATGGAACGTTCAAAGCCCTCTAGATTTATGATAAATATCAAGTTAACGTAAAAAATTTTCAAAGTAATATATAAAAGATACTTTCTTTATTCAGGTAAATCTGTAATCGCAACATGACAGATTTTTAATCAGGTAAATCTGTAATCGCAACATGACAGATTTTTAATATTCACTTTTAATTTTAGTTTTGCAAACATAAATTTCAATGATTTTACAAAACAAATAATTAGCAATTCAGGGTTTTGACCTTTATTTATTTATCCTATTGATTTTTTTAGACGGCTTAAGAAACGTCTTGAGACTTCAACAAGAGATAAGTTCCCTAATGGCTTTATTCAGTCTATCATTTCTCTCACTATTCCCATAGATTTAACAATTATTAACTATATGATGAATGATTTGTATTACCCTCATATATAAAGGTCAATGATTGTTAAATTCCATTTGTAAAGTATATAGAACAGCGCACAAATAGTATCATGAATCTCTTACTGATACTCCAGTAATATCTAAAACGATGAATACTGCTGACTTTATAATTGGATCTGAAAAAATTGTTTGGAGCCTCATAAAAAATTAATTTTTATATCCTAATTGTTCTGTTGCATGGAAAGATTCTTGATTGACTGTTAAGGTTTTGATTTATATTTCTTTTTCCAAGATAGGTAAGTTAATTGTGAGCAAGATACAGTAGTTAATTAGTTGCCCTTCCAGGCTTTGAGTGATAATGCAAGTCTCAAGAAGCCTTTTTTTATTCTTGCTTAGTAGTCAAAAAATGTAAGACAATATTCCTCTGTTGCTGTCCTGCTTCAGTATTTTAACTTCCTTTAATGGTGATCATGTGATGTTTATTTCTTTAAATTAATTAAAAATAATTTTAAATAATCATTTATAAGTTTACTTGAAATAATAATTTAATTTTTCTACTAATATATATATATATGTGATGTGATGTGATGTATTATGGCTTCTCCTTAAACGAAGTCAAGAATATCTCAGCAATTATGCCCAGATAAACCTGTTAGCCACTTTCTTTTACATTCCCCACTCTAAATTTACCCATAATCTGCTCTATCCCATTTCCACAACATAATTTTTGTTAACTCTATAACCTTTATATCTAAATCCCCCTTATCTTTTCCCAAACCCAGCATAAAAACCAATAATTCACTTTCTGTATAATCACTCTTTTCATATTTATTTTTCCACAACTTCATTATATGTACCCTTTCTGTTTTCAAACATTTACATTCAATTAACAAATGCCTAATATTTTCAATTCCTTCCTTACATAATTTACAAAATAAATCACCCATATTTTTCCATTTACATGTATATTCTTTTGTAGCTAAAGATCCCGTTCGAGCCTTAAACAAAAATTAACTCACACCTAATATTCTGTTTATTTCTATATATATTTAAACTCTTTTTACTCTCCATACTATTTCTCCATCTCTCTAACTCCCTAGTCTTTATTAATAAATTTATTCTTTTATCTCATTCCTTACTACTATAACACTCAATAATCCTCTTAACACAATCATCCCATCTTTTGTACAAATATACTGATATAAATTCTTTATCCAAATCTTTTGCATAGCGCATTACCTTTCTCACCCATCTTGTTACCTGCCCTTTACTCATAACCCAATTAAATACTATTTTAGCTATTCTTTTATTATCCATAAACTGCAATCTACCAAACATTTTCATTTTACTTTTTGCATCTCTCATATGAAAACTTGACCATCCCATTTCTCCTTGAATTGCTTCCCTTGCTGTCCATACTTCTGTATCCAATACATGTCTTCCTACTTCCCTTTGAGCTTTTTCTAAATAATCTAATATCTTTTTACTAACATATAATGCATCATTACCATATGTTAACCCTGCTACTGCAACTCCTTTCCATATAATTCTAGCTACATCATATTTATTATATGAAAATACTGTTAATTTCTTAATCAATCCCTTTCTTTTCTTTGCTTCATTTATTAATTTTTTCTCCCATTCATCCAAATAATTTTTCTGATTACTTAAAATAATTCCCAAATAACTATATCTATTCACCACACTTAACTTAATATCTCCCAATAAAAATTCTACATCTTCTCTTTCCTCAGTATTAACCATCATTATATTTGATTTTTCTTCACTAAATTTAATCCCCATCTCTTTACCCACCCTTGCACATGTCCTCAACATAACTTCCATATCTTCTCTTTTTTCTGCACACAAAAATATATCATCTGCAAAAAAAAGACCTGACAAAATATATACTCCCTTACTACCTATTAACGGTATCTCTATCCCTCTTCCTAATCTTTCTATTGCTCTTTCCATTTCACTCAAATACAACACAAACAAAATAGGTGACATAGGGCATCCTTGCCTTAGTCCCACACCATTTTTAACTTTAATTGATTCTATATTCTCTAATTGATATATATAATAATTATTTTCATATAATTTCTTAATAATATCTATTAAAGCTTCATCCATTCCCAAATTTGCTAAACTTATCCATAATCTATTTCTATTTATTCTATCATATGCCTTTTCTATATCTATAAAACTCATATATAACTGTTTATCTGCATTCCTACTCATATCCATAAGTTGTGTAACTACAAATAAACTATCTCCTATATGCCTATCTAATCTAAAACCTCCTTGCATTTCACCCACTACATTATTCCCTTCCATCCATTTTACAACTTTACTAGCCACCATATACGAGAAAACTTTATATAAAACTGATGTTACTGCTATCGGTCTATAATTATTCAACTTTCTATGATCCTTACCCTTTCCTTTAAATAATAACCTTACTCTTGTATTACTCCAACTACTTGGGAAAACTCTATTCTGTGCCATTTTATTAAAACAGGATAATAACTTTACTTTTGCCCTATATCCTAAATTCATTACCATCTCTGCTGCCCATCCATCTAAACCTCTTGCCTTCCCACTTTTCAATTTCTTCTCTACCTCATTTAGTTCATTTTCTGAAAAACTAATATTCCCATTACTATATTATTTCATATTTTCTAATATTCTATCATTCACATCTAACATCTTTTCTATATTCATTACATAACTATTTAAGATTCTCTCTAAATCTTCTCTAGAACTACACTCAGTTTCCTCATCATCTAGTAATACTAACTCTCTCTCCCCTACATTTCTCCTTTTAATATAATTCCAAAATTTTTTACTTCCATCTCTTTCACTTTTATTAATATCTTCCAACAATTTACTATTCAATTTCATTCTCTCTCTATAAATATCTATTTTAGCCAACTTCTTCTTTTCTAAGTACTTTTCCCATTTAGCATTAATATCTTTTTCACTTTCCTTATTCTTAATAGCACACTTATATTCTCTATATGCTTCTTTCCTTTCTTTTACACTTTTACTAATTTTAATTTTTTGATTACTTTTATTCTTTTCAATATTCTCACCTAAAACCCTATTTGCAACTTTTTCTACTTCCTTACACCAATCCTTATACTCATCCCCAACCCACTCTTCCATTATTTCTTCAACTTGTATTTTATACTCTTCCAACTTATTCTTATCATTTACTCTCCATCCACATCTTTCACTATTATGTCTACTTTTATTTCTATTCTCCATCACATTACTAACCATTTCAATTACAATAAAATTATGATCACTAGTGCATACTTTTTCTTCATTATCAAATACCTTAATTTTCCGTATTTTATTTATTCCCTCTTTCTCTACCAATACATAATCTATTGTGTGAAATATATTATTTCTGGACCATGTGTATTGTCCCTCATAAATATTTAATAAATTTCCAATACTCAAATTCACTTTCTGACAAAAATTCTTCAAAAGCTGTCCATTTTTATTATCTACATCATCAATTTCTTCAATATGTCCATTCATATCCCCTATAACCATTATTCTCTTCCCCTTTTCTTTAAAACTTTGTATATCCTTAACTAAACATTCGTATATGTTACTATTCCACTCCAATATAATTTGACTATCTCCAGTAGCTATATAAACTATAGCCACCATCCATTCTTGTCTACCCAACCTTATTTCAAACCACAAGTGTTCTTGACATTTAACAATATTTAAATACTTTTTTGATATAACACCTATACCACCAACCCTTTTTTCTTTTTCTTTTCTATTTATACCCTGCCATACCAACTGTTCCAAAATAGGTTCTTCTTCTTCTCTTAAATGTGTTTCCACTACTGCTAATACCTCAAGCTCTTCATTTTCAATTGTTTTATTTAATTCCATCCACTTTTCTGGTTCCTACCACCTTGCATATTCAAAAACCCAATTTTAACAATTTCTTCTTTCCTAACTACTCTTTTATAAATTCTTTTAATTCTTTCTTCTCCATTACATTTATAAATTACTTTCTTACCATTAATTTTACAAACCCATTCCTTCTCCATATCTATATTTATATCAAAATCAAATTCCTTTTGCTTACTTCTTATATTCCATCCATTCTTTTTAATAATATTACAATTTAAAAACCCACCCCCCTTTATAAGTTTCCCGAAAAAAATTCTTTATAAATCAAGCTCCCTAAAACTTTACTTCCTTGTTTTCCTAAATGCAACCCATCTTTACTATATAACTCTCTCTTTCCAATAAAACAATCCCACACATCCACAAACATAACATTATTTCTCTCACACAATTTTTTCAATCTCTCATTTATAGAACATGCCCTATCTAACAAATAACTCTTGTCAAACCTTGGTAATAATCCAACTATTCCTACTCTTCCTTTAATCATAATCAAATTTCTAATCAAATCTACATACTCATCCATTATTCTCTCTGATGATTCTAATAAATTATTAGTCCCCACCATAACATATACATCTCTACTACCTTGTTTTTTAACTTTATCTGCTACATCCCTAATTCTAGCTCCAGGCAAACATACTCTTACATACCTACTTCTATTTTTCCTTGCAATTATATCCCCACATTCTCTAATTAGTGAATCTCCTATCAATACTGTTTCATAATCTACTTTTTCTGCTCTATCCGTAACATTTTCTAATATCTTCTGGTCCTCCTTATCTATTTCTTCATTATCATTCCTACTCAATAATTCCTTTATCTCCTCACATTTTATCTCTAATGATTTTAATTTTACTTCTACATCCTTCAATTCTTCCTCTATCTTATTTATTCTTTGACTAATCATCTCCATTACACTATTACTTTCTCCACCCACTATTATATCTACACAGAGGAAGTAGTGCCACCCAGTGGTAGCCCGAGTAATCAATGGATGCAGGAAGTTTTGTCCATAAAATCCTATCTAGTACCTACTTATCCAATATTCCCAGATTTATTTCTAGCTTGTAGCTTTCATCAGTAATGAGCCTTGGATTTGAGAGCAATGCACCTGGATCTTAGATCTAATGCAATCTTCCAGCAGCCACCTTTTACCATATTAGCTAACTATAAAGCTCTGAGTCCAAAATGAAAACACAAAAATGTTTTCAATTCAAGATCATTAGCTTGTATATATATATATATATATATCTGAATTCAAGACAGCATCCATACTTTGTGGTATTTTTGGTTTTTCAATGACCACAGCCACCATAATTCTATTGGGCAGGATTTGTTTGAAATTACTAAACATCACCTGTTTACACAAGCTGTTTATACAGAGGCTAAACTCTCCATATAGTAGTGCAACTCAGTGCAAGTCAGAGTACTTCTTTCTGCATCCATTGATTACTCTAGCTTGCACTGAGTGGTATACTGTATGAAGAGTTTAACCTTTGTGTAAACAGCTTGTGTAAGCATAAAGAATGGTGATTGTGTGATGTTTAGTGGTTTGTTTCTGATATATATATATATATATATATATATATATATATATATATATATATATATATATATATATATATGTACCCTCCCCATCAAATAAATAATTAGTTCATTAGATAAGCTGTCTTTATTAAACTTGTCATACAATATAATAATTGTTTTTATATTCTTTATATTTAAATTTTTTCCATTTTAATTTAAAATGAGAAACTTTACTAAAAATTACATTTAACTAATTTCCTAAAATGACTTTTTTATTTAAATTTTTGCATTATATAAATTATGTTTAAGACTGAGCTGGATAAAAGATATGTTTCATTTCTTGATTTTTCCAAAATCTCAATTAAAAATTTAATTCTTTTTTTAACCTCTCAGCAGGTGGATATTTCTATTGTTAACCTTTGTGATAATTTAAGAAAATATTCACAATTTGATTATAATATTTAAATCTTTATTCCATATTATAATTCAATAAATTGGAGTTGATTTGTTAAAAATATAACTTTACAAACAAAAAATGCTTTAAGAAATTACATCTGAATTTTGAAAATATAGAAAAATGATATAGAAAAATTTATAATAAGAACAATTACTTTTTCTTATTGATTGATTATCATAATACTATTGAAAAAATAAGTTAATAAAATCTTTATTAATTGAATTTCTTATCTAAATCTGAAACAAATCGTTGATACAATCATCTTAAAGTTATGAAATTGCCTTTTAAAATTAAAAATTGTATTTATAATTATTAAAATATTACTTCAGTATTCAGCAGATTGTTAGAAATCATAGTTTTATTTCATTGTTATTCCAAACTATTTCAGTTATATATTTTAAAATGAAACACAAAAAAAAAACTAAGTAAAATCTTGAAACTATTTATTTTTTAGTAATTACTTATAGATGTATTGTATAAATAATCATAAATATTTAAACACAGTCTAAAAATTATACAATATTTTTAGCTTATTGCTAACAACAATTAAAAGAAAACTATCCTAGTGTCTTACTGAGAAGTGCCAGAGCATGAAACCATCGGTTTGAAGTTTGGGTGTGGTTTCTGATAGAGATATTTTAAATGCTTTCTCTTGCAAAGCATTTATCATAAAGCTTGTTGAGCAATTAGAAAAGCTCTAAGTTTACAAGTTGTCTTGCAACTATTCTTTCAAAGAATTGAGCAATCAGTGACTTGAGGTAAATATTCAGCTCCTTTGAAAATTTTTTTATCTATAGAATACTGACCTTTTCAAATTTTTTTGAATTCATCAATGAACATTTTTTTATAATTTCATTGTCTATAATCAAATGAATGCAAAATCAAAAAAAGTATGTTACAAGTTTAGATTCAGGAGATTGAAGTAAAACCAAAGGTTTAATATTGGCATCTCCAAATGAAATAACATTTCTCCACAAAGTGTTAAAAGTGGATAAAAACCAAGTTCTACCTTGCATGAGAATGGTGTAGTGAAAATTACACTACAATTATATTATGTATTATTGGATGATCTCTAGTCTAATGAAAGACTAATACAAATTATTAATATATTTTCATTAAATGATTTCTATCAAAGCTCTGAGGGCAGCACATTTGATACTTAGCACTTAAACTGTAATAATTTGATATATATATATATTCTAACCCAGTAATTATTTAGAAATTTTATTATTAGTTCAATTTTATTTCTAACCCAGTCTTATCTTATAATTATTTATTTTATTATGAAATTTATTTATTTCTAACCCAGTCTTTTTATTAGTTTAGTTTATTTACACTTGTTTATTTATTTATTTGCACCCATGACACTACGTTTTCACAGGTGGTTGTTACTAATTTTTCTGGTTGTGGTTAAGGCAACCAAAATAAAAACAACATATCCATTAATTTTCCAATATGATCTAAAATACCTTTCATATAATATCATTGTACATTCAATTCTCTTAAGCCATGCCACGATTGTAATAACAACAATACTTGATCACTTATTAATTTAAAGAATAATTAAAATAATATTAATCTCAGGGTTCTTTGTTTTATGTAAGAAATTGCTCGGCAGTATTGTGTTGTCGCATATGACTGGCATTCTGGTCGGCTATAGGAAACATTTATTTTACTTAAATTCAATGTGTCTTCATCTCTCATATCCACTGCTATATTATTTAAAGAGATGATAATTCTATTCAATAATGACGTATAATTTTGAATAACACAGCCTTTTTTTTTTTTCAGAATCTCAGTCAGAATAATAAAAAGACAAGGGTGCTTTTTGTGTCCTTCCATCATCCATGACAACAATAATAATATAACTAAGATTTATTACTTAGACAATTTAACTAAATGGGAATGGAATAATGTGCAACCAAAGTTAATGGTTTGGGATAAATTCATTTTTTTTTTTTTTTTTTATACAAAGGTGAATGTTTAGTCTTAAGTTTTCAACTCCATAAATAATTATCATTAAACTAAAATATAATGACATATTCCGATCTGCTTAACTTTATTTATCTGGTATATTAAGTCTTTAAGAATTTGGAATGATTTCGGACTCAAGAAAAGGTTTTGCAAATATTGTGCAAACACTTATATTTAGCATATAAAAACAAAAAATGAATCTACAACAAATTTTAACAAGACTATAATTTATTATTATCACAAAAAAAAAAAATATATGAACATTTTATTCAATAATCCCATAGTAATACAAAAGTATAAAATATAACTGACATTAATCTGTATACTCTTTTGGTTATGGACTAGAGATTACTACTTCTCCTGTATGCAATCATATGGATTGATTAACTAAAAGTACATTTCATTACCAATACATTGTTTATTAAATTTTGGTAACCTTGTAGAAGCTTTTATTCAAAATTATTGACTAACTATTTTTTTTTTTAATGATTAATCCCATCATACGCAATACGCAAAATATTAAATTTATTTCTAATACATTTACTTTATTTATGGTCTTTAATGGGATAACCTATTCTAATTATAGGCCAGTTATCAGAAGTTACACTTACCATCTTACATTTAACTTAATGCTAACTTAAGTTATGATACAAATTTTATTCATACGTATACTTTTGAAATATGAGTATTATTTAATTACTAACCAGAATTAAATATTGCATTTGAATATTCCTTCAGTAAATAAGCGTTTTAAAACTACGCAATTTTAATTACTTTCTCCATTGATTTACTTGTCAAATACTAGCAATATTTAGCAGCACAATACAGATATTGACCCTAGCTACTAACGCATTATTTATACTAAAGTGGATCTTGAGGAACTAACACCTCCAATATAACCTTTATCTTGCCCGAACTTTCAAAATTAAGCACAATAATCAACACCTTCCATAGTGGAGCTATCTTTATTTTCACATGAGGAATATGGAATAACTATGAAGGTCTGTAAAGTAATATACTACATTAAAATATTTTGGTGGTTTCTTGCCTCTTACTTGGGCATACAACGAACACACACCAAATACAATTCTCTCCTGGGATTTAAACGAATGAAGCATACTAAATGCTAGATAAATTCTTGATCGTCCTATCTATGAGAATCGATCACTTGGGCTATAAACATACCCGAACATTATATTTAAAATCTTCCTCTCATGGAAAACAAAGCTTTTGGGGAGATCATTTTTCTTCCCACAAAATAAATACATTATAATTATTACCTATGCGAATATTAAGCATATACCAATGCTATATCTGGGCAGGATAAGTAAATACACTGATTATCATAAACTTATGTTACCGTGTAAACTTTGATCAATATCTGAAATCAATGGACATCATAGAATAAAAGTATAATAATTTTAATTTTAATAAAGGAACATTCAAAAATAGTTGGTAGCATACTATCTTAAACTAAATAAAGTGGATGTGTTATTTAAGAATAATTAGGAATAACTTCCTCAATTAATACAGTATAAATTCGCTTCAAAAGTTTAACAAAAAATATTTTGTTATAGCATTTTTTTTTTTTTTTAGTTACTTCTGATAATTTTCAATATTTATTTTACCCCTTAAATATCTAAATATTTTTCTTTTACGTATCTAACATACAAAATTTCTACCTACAATTGTATGTAATAATTAAAACATATTTTATAGATTTTTTTCTTTCGTGTTAAATATCAACTTAACCTATAATAATTATATTAAAACATACCTTTGTCATTACAAGGCTATTAAATATCACTTGACCATACAGATTTTAATCTATGTGATATAAAAAAATACATATCATTTATAACTTAGTTTTAAACAATCATTAATTAACAAGTGCATACTCTCTCATTAGAAAATGTTTTCTGTTGAGCAATTGGTCCAGGTGAAGAGCTTTATCCCGTCGTATTTCACGAAGCAAGTTTAAAAACAATAAACGCATGGTATTATTTCCTTTAAATAAAAGTTTTTTCTTATTTTGTGCGTTTAATAAATTAGGTAAAGAAACATATAGCAGAATTGAAGATTAATTCTTACTTGAATTAAACTACTACAATTTTGGGATACAAGAAAATAAAATATACATATTCTAACATAACGAACAGTTGACGATAAACGATAAACATACACAATATTTTTTTTTATTGATGATACGTATACTTATTAGCTAGCTTACTTATGGACGAAAATGCGCAATTTTCCGAGAGATTATTATGATAATAACTGCAGTCAATTTACTTGTACATGAAGTTTTAATAATTCCAACTGATGTATAATATAATATATCATTTATTTTTATCATTAAGTCACTAAGATATTTGGTTTTGTTCATACTTTAGGAATTATAAATTTTTTTTAACGGTAACTTCTCCGTAAGAATGCCCCTATATGGCTTTTCCTATATTTACTCTAGGAACGTTTATATTTTTTTATATATATTTTTTTAAAATATACAGGTGCATAATTTAATCTTATTTATCATTATTGTTATTTCCAGACAATTCTTGGTGGATAAAACATATTTTAACGTATGTAACTACATTACTTGTAAAGGCAGACAATATTGAGAAAGAGCACGAAAATGTTTCTAGTTGATTTTCCTTGGTTTCAAAATATTTCTTTCAATTATTATTATTATTATTTTTTTTCTTTCTATACTAAGAAAATATCAATAAATGACATAAAGTTAATAAATAATTAATCTTTCCTTGGAAATCACTTCTTTTCCTTAATTTAGATATAATATAATTTTTCGTGACTCTTTTAGTTACATCTGTCATTTTTTTAACTTTAGCGTGAGACAATAAATTTTTAAGTATAAAAGGTCTTTAAATAGGTAGATGGCAAAGAAAATCAGGATATCTTATCAAAATAATTTAGCCACACATTATATTATTAAAATTTTACTTTGATTACATTTATTTCTGCAAAATAAAATGAAAAAATTGAGTTACCAAATTTCAGCACTGTTCCTTCCTTGAAAACTAAAAGCAGACTATCTATTTTTTTATTATTTTTTTTTACTTTAGTGACCTCTTCCAGAAAAATAATCATTTGATTATAACATAAACAAAAGAAAGGAAAAACCTATTACAATCATATAGTTTTAGTATTATTTACCTGGATTACAAAGTAATTTGACAATATAAAAAAATAATAATAAATACATTAAATTAACAATCAGTGATGTATAATTCTTTAAACATTATTTTTTTTTTTATTTTTTTTCTTTTTTTTTTTTATAAAAAGAAATTACCAGAAGTTATTGTGCTTTATGATAAGACACTCATCCACTCTCCCCTCTACCCATCCAAAATCAATTACTGTTTAGCTTTTATACCATATTAATTTGCTCTAATTATTAATATCTCAATTAAATTATTCATGTTCTCTCTTCAAAAATGACATTGAGTTATTAAATCTATTAGTTATTCACCCAAAACATGCCAAAGTGAGTGAATAGCATACTTTATTAATCAATTATTGCTATTGTTATTTTATCTTTTTATTTCTTTAAAGAATAGCATTGTTTTCCTGCAGAAATAATGCCAAGTAAACCAAGTGTCAATAACACTAGGTTACAATTCTCCCACCGTTATAATATATAAAAAATAAAATAATATATGCATTTTTTAACACTTCTTATGGTATTACTAAGTTTATATCCTACTTCTTTCTTATGTCAATAAATACAGTTTAAAGGATTTAATTTTGCTTGGGATATGGTAGTAAGCTTCAGGCATTATAGGTACCTCTTGTTCCATCAGGGGTTGAGACTAAAAAGGCATTCTCACCCACTTGTTTCACAATTTCATAGGGGTCTTCATAAAGATACATGAATTTTCTAAACATATGTTTCCGGAGATTACTCACATGGGGAGTTCTAATTAAAACAAAATCATGGACTTTAAAAGGATGTGGACTGGTTTTGGAATAACGAGTGCGTTTATCACCCATCTTTTTAAGGTTAATTCTGGCCAGTGCTTGGTCATGTTCTACATTATGCTGTTCCCCATATGTTTAAAAATAGGGCCCCGAAGTGAGGAACATTCCTGCGAGGTCCTTTTTAATTTAATGCCCCGCTACTTTTACTACCTTTTATATTTTTCTTTGGTATTGTTGGGATACCACTAGTAGAAGGCTGATTCTCATTCAGAATTCTACTCTTAACTATTGGCCTACTGAGGTGGCTATTCTGTCTACCATAGGGATTCGTCCTATAATATCCTTTTTCTCTAAGTAACTTCCTCCTTCCCATATGTGACCTATCCGCGAAATTGATATTACTCACCATCGGATGGGTGTCTCTATTTACCCTAATTCTATTATCAATATTCCTATCGCTGGTCTCTAACGAATCTAAAATTTCTACTACCTCTTTTATGGTATGTCTGTCAGCAGCAATCAAGATCTGCTCTATATGCCTCGGCAGATTATGGCGAATTATTCGCACAATTTGTGTCTCAGATAAAGGATAAGCTGTCAAGGTTTTCAATTTGACGGCCTAACTCCTGAAAAACTGAGTATAACTACGCTTATTTACATGATATCTTTCCTGAGATATCTGATATCTCAGGTTATCTTGGCGGTCTTCCCCCCAAAAACTGGCTAACATAAGATATTTGAAGTCTCCATATGTTTCTGGTTTAATAAATAATGATTGCCACCAGTCTTTAGATGCTGCACACAAATGGTTAGTGGCAATAGCAATCTTTTCTATCTCAGATAAATGACATAAGGTGAATAACTCCTCCAGATTCTGGAGATACTCATGTGGATTCTCCAGATATTCACCTCTAAAAAATTTTATTTTTAAGAATTTTAAGGCCATGGAGCTATTACTTTCTGGCTCTAGCATGACTTTACTTCTAGCCTCATTTAATCGATCATATATTGATTCTACTGGATTAATTACCGTATGTAACTCAGATATTACTTGATTATTATGACCATTATTTGTTTCCTTTACTTGAGTTTCAGATAAACCTTTACTTTGAACAACTTTTTTACTTTTTGTAAAATTATCCCTATTATAGTCTATAGCTTGCATTCGACTCTCTAATTCTAACTTATAGTTCTGCCATTCACAGTCTATTCTCTTTGAACTATCTTTTAGGCCTACATTTAAGTGTTTAATCTGTTGTTCCAATTGGTTAATAGTTTCATCTTTATCTATCCTGAATTTATCTTCTAACCTTTGATAGACTTTACTCTCACACTGAGTCATTAATTCCCCTATTTCATCTTGGAGATTATTATGTAATAGCTGTGCATTACTCTTTATTATATCATTAAAATTTTCTACTCTTCCCATAACTTGACTTAGCTCACTTTCTAGATTTTGATTAATCTCACATTGGGTCAACTCTTGAGTTTCTAGTTTAGCTATTAATCTGGTAATCTGGCTCTGACATCCTTTCACTACATTGTCAGGTGCTAGAGTTATATTTTTAACTTCCTCTTTCAAATTACTAACTTCACTTCTAGCACTGTCTAATTCTCCCTTAATAGATTCAACTCTATCCTGAACTTCTCTTTGAAATACTACTGTTTCCTTTTGATAATTTCTTATTTCCTGTACTTCATTGTTTAATACAATATATTGACTTTTAAAGTCCTGCTGGATAGCCTCAATCATATTTTCTGCCCTTTCAGAATTTGTTTCGATCTCTTTCCTTATTCTTATTTCCAGCTTTTCAGAGGCCAATTTTGATTCTTCTACATGGTTTCTCAAATCTTCCCTTAAGTCCTTTATCTCCTGTACTTGATTTTGAGATGTCTCTTTGATCTCCTGCATTTGATTCTCTAATTTAATATTTAAATTTTGTATCTGACTTTTTAATTCACTATTTGAGTTTTGTATCTGACTTTTTAATTCACTATTTGATTGTTCTAATTTACTATTTGAGTTTAGGATCTGACTTTTTAATTCACTATTTGATTGTTCTAATTTACTATTTGAGTTTAGGATCTGACTTTTTAATTCACTATTTGATTTTTCTAATTGTTTCAAGAATTCCTCCAATGTATTTCTCATTAATTGATCTGGCTCATTTTCATGTTTTCCCTTTATTATTGTGGCTTCTTCTGGGTTAGCTATATCCAAATCTTCCCCTTCCTCTTTTAATTGTACACTAAAATATGGAGTCTGTGTATCAGGGGATTGTAACTCTTGGGATCCTCCCAAATCCTCAGAAATACTATGATTATCTTTGTTTTCACTCATATTAAAATTCTAACTCTTTTAGTATTTAACAGTACTGAAATATTAGCAATGAACTATTAATAAATTTATCAATAAGAAATTATTGACAAGACATCCTGCCTCCATGCCTCTCCTACCAAAAACAATCTACACCAAAAACTATGCTCTGACATTTAATATCCCTAAAGCTCCAACATTAACTACTAAATATGCTTTTTTTTCACATGCTTCTTAGTCCATATAAATATCATTAGATATTATGTAATATAGCATAAATGCCAATCACAAGACCAGACAAACAGATCATCATAAATGATAAAATCATTACAGTGTTTTATGGAATTGCCTACAGACCACAACATCCTAAACTGACAACTTAATTATTTATTTTTCAGTGGCAAAAGATTAGATCATATAATAGATATTCACATATCTTATGGCTAAAACAATTCATTATTGGCAAATATTTTTAATCAATGAATAACTAATCCATTCAAGTGCAAACAATATTAATATTGACTTCAAGAAAAGTTTACTAAATTCCTCATGGCCAGCTATAGCCATCGAAGGCCCCACATTCGGGCGCCATTTCCAACCCAGTAATTATTTAGAAATTTTATTATTAGTTCAATTTTATTTCTAACCCAGTCTTATCTTATAATTATTTATTTTATTATGAAATTTATTTATTTCTAACCCAGTCTTTTTATTAGTTTAGTTTATTTGCACTTTTTTATTTATTTATTTGCACCCATAACACTACTTTTTCACAGGTGGTTGTTACTAATTTTTCTGGTTGTGGTTAAGGCAACCAAAATAAAAACAACATATCCATTAATTTTCCAATATGATCTAAAATACTTTTCATATAATATCATTGTACATTCAATTCTCTTAAGCCATGCCACAATTGCAATAACGATAATTGATTACTTATTAATTTAAAGAATAATTAAAATAATATTAATCTCAGGGTTCTTTGTTTCATGTAAGGAATTGCTCGGCAGTATTGTGTTGTCGCATATGACTGGCATTCTGGTTGGCTATAGGAAACATTTATTTTACTTAAATTCAATGTGTCTTCATCTCTCATATCCACTGCTATATTATTTAAAGAGATGATAATTCTATTCAATAATGACGTATAATTTTGAATAACACAGCCTTTTTTTTTTCAGAATCTCAGTCAGAATAATAAAAAGACAAGGGTGCTTTTTGTGTCCTTCCATCATCCATGACAACAATAATAATATAACTAAGATTTATTACTTAGACAATTTAACTAAATGGGAATGGAATAATGTGCAACCAAAGTTAATGGTTTGGGAATAAATTCATTTTTTTATTTTTATACAAAGGTGAATGTTTAGTCTTAAGTTTTCAACTCCATAAATAATTATCATTAAACTAAAATATAATGACATATTCCGATCTGCTTAACTTTATTTATCTGGTATATTAAGTCTTTAAGAATTTGGAATGATTTCGGACTCAAGAAAAGGTTTTGCAAATATTGTGCAAACACTTATATTTAGCATATAAAAACAAAAAATGAATCTACAACAAATTTTAACAAGACTATAATTTATTATTATCACAAAAAAAATATATGAACATTTTATTCAATAATCCCATAGTAATACAAAAGAATAAAATATAACTAACATTAATCTGTATACTCTTTTGGTTATGGACTAGAGATTACTACTTCTCCTGTATGCAATCATATGGATTGATTAACTAAAAGTACATTTCATTACCAATACATTGTTTATTAAATTTTGGTAACCTTGTAGAAGCTTTTATTCAAAATTATTGACTAACTATTTTTTTTTTTTTAATGATTAATCCCATCATATGCAATACGCAAAATATTAAATTTATTTCTAATACATTTACTTTATTTATGGTCTTTAATGGGATAACCTATTCTAATTATAGGCCAGTTATCAGAAGTTACACTTACCATCTTACATTTAACTTAATGCTAACTTAAGTTATGATACAAATTTTATACATACGTATACTTTTGAAATATGAGTATTATTTAATTACTAACCAGAATTAAATATTGCATTTGAATATTCCTTCAGTAAATAAGCGTTTTAAAACTACGCAATTTTAATTACTTTCTCCATTGATTTACTTGTCAAATACTAGCAATATTTAGCAGAACAATACAGATATTGACCCTAGCTACTAACGCACTATTTATACTAAAGTGGATCTTGAGGAACTAACACCTCCAATATAACCTTTATCTTGCCCGAACTGTCAAAATTAAGCACAATAATCAACACCTTCCATGTGGAGCTATCTTTATTTTCACATGAGGAATATGGAATAACCACGAAGGTCTGTAAAGTAATCTACTACATTAAAATATTTTGGTGGTTTCTTGCCTCTTACTTGGGCATACAACGAACACACACCAAATACAATCCTCTCCTGGGATTTAAACGAATGAAGCATACTAAATGCTAGATAAATTCTTGATCATCCTATCTATGAGAATCGATCACTTGGGCTATAAACATACCCGAACATTATATTTAAAATCTTCCTCTCATGGAAAACAAAGCTTTTGGGGAGATCATTTTTCATCCCACAAAATAAATACATTATAATTATTACCTATGCGAATATTAAGCATATACCAATGCTATATCTAGGCAGGATAAGTAAATACACTGATTATAATAAACTTATGTTACCGTGTATACTTTGATCAACATCTGAAATCAATGGACATCAGAGAATAAAAGTATAATAATTTTAATTTTAATAAAGGAACATTCAAAAATAGTTGGTAGCATACTATCTTAAACTAAATAAAGTGGATGTGTTATTTAAGAATAATTAGGAATAACTTCCTCAATTAATACAGTATAAATTCGTTTCAAAACTTTAACAAGAAATATTTTGTTATAGCATTTTTTTTTTTTTTAGTTACTTCTGATAATTTTCAATATTTATTTTACCCCTTAAATATCTAAATATTTTTCTTTTACGTATCTAACATACAAAATTTCTACCTACAATTGTATGTAATAATTAAAACATATTTTATAGATTTTTTCTTTCGTGTTAAATATCAACTTAACCTATAATAATTATATTAAAACATACCTTTGTCATTACAAGGCTATTAAATATCACTTGACCATACAGATTTTAATCTATGTGATATAAAAAAAATACATATCATTTATAACTTAGTTTTAAACAATCATTAATTAACAAGTGCATACTCTCTCATTAGAAAATGTTTTCTGTTGAGCAATTGGTCCAGGTGAAGAGCTTTATCCAGTCGTATTTCATGAAGCAAGTTTAAAAACAATAAACGCATGGTATTATTTCCTTTAAATAAAAGTTTTCTCTTGATTTGTGCGTTTAATAAATTAGGTAAAGAAACATATAGCAGAATTGAAGATTAATTCTTACTTGAATTAAACTACTACAATTTTGGGATCCAAGAAAATAAAATATACATATTCTAACATAACGAACAGTTGACGATAAACGATAAACATACACAATATTTTTTTTTTATTGATGATACGTATACTTATTAGCTAGCTTACTTATGGACGAAAATGCGCAATAATAACTGCCGTCAATTTACTTGTACATGAAGTTTTAATAATTCCAACTGATGTATAATATAATATATCATTTATTTTTATCATTAAGTCACTAAGATATTTGGTTTTGTTCATACTTTAGGAATTATAAATTTTTTTTAACGGTAACTTCTCCGTAAGAATGCCCCTATATGGCTTTTCCTATATTTACTCTAAGAAAGTTTATATTTTTTTATATTTTTTAAAATATACAGGTGCATAATTTAATCTTATTTATCATTATTATTATTTGCAGACAATTCTTGGTGAATATAACATATTTTAACGTATGTAACTACATTACTTGTAAAGGCAGACAATATTGAGAAAGAGCGCGAAAATGTTTCTAGTTGATTTTCCTTGGTTTCAAAATATTTCTTTCAATTATTTTTTTTTTTTTCTTTCTATACCAAGAAAATATCAATAAATGACATAAAGTTAATAAGTAATTAATTTTTCCTTGGAAATCGCTTCTTTTCCTTAATTTAGATATAATATAATTTTTCGTGACTCTTTTAGTTACATCTGTCATTTTTTTAACTTTAGCGTGAGACAATAAGTTTTTAAGTATAAAAGGTCTTTAAATAGGTAGATGGCAAAGAAAATCAGGATATCTTATCAAAATAATTTAGCCACACATTATATTATTAACATTTTACTTTGATTACATTTATTTCTGCAAAATAAAATGAAAAAATTGAGTTACCAAATTTCAGCACTGTTCCTTCCTTGAAAACTAAAAGCAGACTATCTATTTTTTTTTTTTTACTTTAGCGACCTCTTCCAGAAAAAAATCATTTGATTATAACATAAACAAAAGAAACGAAAAACCTATTACAATCATATAGTTTTAGTATTATTTACCTGGATTACAAAGTAATTTGACAATATAAAAAAAAATAATAAATACTTTAAATTAACAATCAGTGATGTATAATTCTTTAAACATTATATTTTTTTTTATTTTTTTTATTTTTATAAAAAGAAATTACCAGAAGTTATTGTGCTTTATGATAAGACACTCATCCACTCTCCCCTCTACCCATCCAAAATCAATTACTGTTTAGCTTTTATACCATATTAATTTGCTCTAATTATTAATATCTCAATTAAATTATTCATGTTCTCTCTTTAAAAATGACATTGAGTTATTAAATCTATTAGTTATTCACCCAAAACATGCCAAAGTGAGTGAATAGCATACTTTATTAATCAATTATTACTATTGTTATTTTATCTTTTTATTTCTTTAAAGAATAGCATTGTTTTCCTGCAGAAATAATGCCAAGTAAACCAAGTGTCAATAACACTAGGTTACAATATATATATATATGCGTGTGTGTACTGAACAGTAATAAAGATATGTGTAAGAGATTGTGGTCTGGATCTACTGATGCCTACTGATTCAGCACATTTTGGGGGATTATAGATCTTTTTTGCATGTCTTTGATCATATGTTTATGATTAAATTATCCACAAGGTGTAAAAAGTGGGTAAAAGCCAGTTTCTATTCTGTGTGAGAGTAGGATAGTGAAAATTACATTACAGAAATATTATTCATTATTGGATAATCTTTAGTCTAATGAATGAGTAATAAATATTAATAATTTTATATGTATAATCTATACACATACACACACACACAAACATGAATCCTATGCATACTATGAATAGATATACTGAAATTAACATTTTTATCAAAGGTATTAATTTTTTCATTACGAGAGTTGATGTTCTGTTTAGTCACGATTATACATATAAACACAAACGAGTATGCATAAGTTTTAAGTGTCCATATATATTCAATGAACCATTAGTAAGAGTGGATTTCCGTTCTTGCTATTAAAAGGTGAGAAGGTTGCATTGACACCAATGAAAAATGTTGATTACTGTCCTTATTGTGAATGTTTATGTGGTTACTGGTGGTTTCTAATGGTTACTAATTATCCCATTTAGCTTTAAGCATTATTTCACTTATTATTTAAATATATTTATTAGTAAAATATATAGGTACAAAACATACACTCGATTTACTATTGTTATTTATAGATAGATACTCTGCCTACTTCTGTTGGTGAGGTACAGTTCTGAGTTCTAGGGTAAATAGTTGAAGAAGGGACTATACATTCCCTTATAAATTTTCTACCCACTTCCAGCTGTACTTGGCATCCTGCCTCATGAGTAGGTACAGTGAATCTTCTGCCTGCAATGACAGCTTGCCTTGAGTTGATTTTGATTCTGAAAGCTTCCAGTTCTGGACATTGACTTGCCTCAATATGTAACCATTAGCTTAAATAATCTGGAGAATGAGAACTACTGTTCAGGTTAGAAGAAGGTGCCTTTGACTGATTATGAACAACAAGGTTATTGTTATTTAGGTTTAACAGTTGTTTGATTATTTATTGCCAGATCCCCAACATTAATGAAAACATTTGGATCCACTGAGCATCATTACTATTGGCCTGTTATTGCCATTGGCTATGCATTATCTTTTTATGTACACATTGGCTAGAAGCAGTGAGTGTTCAATCCAATTGCGATAAGAAAAGAATCTGGACTAGTCCATTATTATTATTATGGTGAGATATGAAAGATTCCATACCTTAAATAACATAATCAATTTTCTATTCCCAATATAATGTGTTTACAATCCTAAATATATGTTATAAAAACATAAGATTAAATTATTCAACTATCATCATCATTATCATCAACCATTATCAATCCACTGCAGGATGAAGGTCTCTCCGAGTTTAATCCATCTTCTCCGATCTTTAGCTTCTCTTTTCCACAACACCCCTGCACATTTTCTTATTTCATCCATCCATCTCACATGTGGTCTCTTTCTGGGTCTTTTACAATATCTTGGAATCCAGTTTAAAATTTCAATTGTACATCTATTATCATTTCTTCTAGCAATATGTCCAGCCCAACTCCATTTCAATCTTTTAATTTTTTCAATAAGGTCAGTAACATCTGTTTGTTGTCTTACCCATACATTGCGTTTTCGATCTCTTCTTGTTTTTTTTTATTTTTATTCAACTATAATTCATTTTATATACACACCTAAATAATATAAAATTGTCATGGTAGATTAAATGTGAAAATATTTTTAAAAAATTAGTAATTCTAATAATTATTGAAAAAAAATCTGCTTTTTTAATCAAAAAAATATTATTCATGACCTCTTGGACTAATAGAAAATTAAAAACGTCTATAAATAATATTTATGTTATCAATCACTGCTTAACACGTGTTATCTAAAATAATGTTTGATGATGAATTTGAAAATGTTATTACAATTAATTATTATTGCAATGGTAAATAAAATAAAACAAAATTATGATTAAAAGAATAGGTTTATATGTTAATATAATGTGGTTATTTATATAAACACAGTGATTTTACATGAAAAAGCAATAAGCAATGTTGACACATTGAAATATATCTACTTTAATAATAAATAGAATACATGCAAAGTTCTTATATTATTTTGCAAAAAAAAATATGTTAATTTTAGGTTGTATTAGAAATATATACTTTATTATTTTGTGAAATATCTTATAAAATAATATTAAATGTTATATACACAAATTAAATTACCATACTCCTCATGCTTAAACAAAATAATATATTAACAATCTATCGCTAAGGTAACACCACAATTAAGCAGTAAATGCAACTCACTTTCTATCTTCATCTAAGATTTGAAACCTTTCATTATGCACATTTTATTGATAGCCTCTAGTGATCATATTGGTTCAGTTTTCAATTTTATATTTTAATGAATTAAACTTTAATTCTATATTATATTTTCAAAATTTTCAAAGTATTTCTTAAAAATTTAAACTTATAAAAGAAAACCTTTTTTCAAAGTAATATTTTAATTTTGCAAACATAGAAAAAACATAACAAACTAAAACACATAATCAGAATAATAGCTTTTGTTATTTCATAATTGTTAATAAAAATATATTTTGAACATCATAAATTTATTTGAACTCCATTTTTAAAATCTGAATTAATGTTTGTCAGAAACACATAAAGTAATGAAATTATGTTTTAAAATTTGAAATTCCATTTATAATTATTTATGAAATGACAAAAAAATAACAGCTAGAATGAATATGCAGGTGTTCCTTTTTCAGTAAATCATAACTTTCTGCTTTATGTTATTACATTTCTCTTGAATTGCATTATTTTATAAATAAATGATTTCACATAAAATCTGAATCTAAAAACAATATTCTTGACAAAAAATAAACATTTTAATCATAAGTATATAAACTGCAGAAAATGTACTAATTTTAGTTTTCCAATTGTAAACAAAATATGAACATTTGCAATTGTTCTTCAAATGCTTTTGGACCTGAGAAAAAGAATTTGTTTGTATTAGATTTTTTATATGATATTGATATCTTCATATATTTTTTAAATCAATATATTTTTAGATTTTAACAGCAAGTTGATGGAAAATTAAGATTCTTTAATATTTTCCAACCGATGACATATTACCCTGAAACCATATCAGTCTGATCTTCTGATCTTTAAGATAACATCTCCAAGTGATTTGCAGACAAATGCAATCGCTAAAATTTGTCCACAGATCATATGGACCCGACACGTTAAAGATCACAAGATCAGACTGATATGGCTTCAGGGTAATACATCATTGGTTGGAAAGTACTAAAGATGGCCATCGGGTAGATAATGAGCATCACCATGTTTGTTGGTCCTAAAAAAAATTAAAAAAATGTACTTGCATGTGCCAAAATAATTTAGAAATTAAAAGTAATTAAGTGAAAGTTTGATAATTATTTAACTCAATTTCCATGTTAAAAACAAACAGTTTGAAAATGTGCCTCATTTTTTGACTGAAAATTAGAAAAGTCAGCGCATAGTGCTGGAATGGATGGGGGGGTCTCCAATGGTTTTGCTGGGCTGAAGGCATGGCCAATACATGCTATACTCTGAAAAAACCTATATTATGCTCAATTATAAAATACAGCACGTAGCACTGAAATTGGCGGGGGGGCTCCGATGGCTTTGACAGGCCGAAGGCATGGCCAATACATGCTCTAGTCTCAAAAAACTTATATTATGATTTACAAAACCACCATCAATGCCAGACATTGTATTACACTCATAGCTGTAATTTTTATAATTGCGGATTAATTTACAAAAAAAATTTGCTGTATAATATAATTAAGAAATTAAAAATAAAATTAATTAATTGTACTTTTTATAATTGCAGAAGAATTTACAAAATAATATACATCAAAATGACATTATTTATTAGAAACAAACATGAAAATTACTTACAAATAGCATTCACCGCATTGGACTGGTAGCAAAATCACAAAAGACAGACAAATCACAAAATTTCCCAAAGCGCTCTCAATTTTTTAAATCTCACGGGTCAAAAAAATCCCAAAATTGGCTTTCCCATGGATTAATCATGCCAGTGGCTTGGTTGCCATGACAACGTTGTCCTGTTATCATCGATGACATCTACCGGAAGGAAAATCGGTAAGTGTAAAATGTCATCGGTTAAAAAATACTAAAGTACCTACTAAACACTATAGGTAGCTATAAGAGAGTGAATTTAAGTTGAAGCAACTAACATACCAATTCATATAAATGCAACATCATGTTCTAATCTTGTGAAAAGTTAAATAGGTGGTAACAATTACTCCAAATCTTGGCCTCACCAACTACAAATTAACAACAATTTTTAAATTTCTCACTCTTGAGCCTAAATACCTTAATCTCATTAAAATAAACTTAGAAGCCATGCCCACAAATAAATTTCTTTATTTCAAAAGATTTTACAATAAGATAGACCCTTTTTGTCAAATATGTAAAAGGCAAGAAGCGTCATTCAAACGTATTATTTACTCATGCCCTGGACTCAGTAAAATAAATTTAGCCATATACCAAAACTTAAAGGTGAATTACTATAAAATCATGTCAATAAGGGAAGCCTTACAAACTAAACAGTTTCCTATTATTAGACTTTCCATCTTTATTGCACATGCTATATGGAATGTTAGATGTAGGCTATTGTTCACAGTGCCTGTCCCTGAACCAGTCAGTCTTTTCATGAACACTATTAGGAAAGTAAAAAACATGAGACTTTATCATTGCATCAAAATTCTTGTATAATGAAACATGGAAGTTAATTAATGTACCAGATCCACCGAATCAATAGTAGCTAAGCAAAAGATGAATAATAAATTCAATTTGCATCAATGCTGATAGATGAATGGTCAAGCTACATCAGTTTACTATTAATTATCAGAAGATAATCAATATACAAATGGTCCCAGACTGTTGAAGATGTGTAAAACATAATTTTTTCTGTATTTTATAAGCATGTAAACATTATTTTTCACAAATAAAAGCTGTTGAGATTAAAAGTAATGACTAATATATATTGAAATTAAATATACCTAGATGTTTAAATAAACATCATTACAAAAGGCAAAAGTAAATGGATTGAAAATAGATGAATAAACAATTATTTTATATAATAGTTTAAATATAATTAGAAGGGATTTTAGCATAGACAATATATTTTTATTTAAACAGTTTAAATATAATAAATCTAGTAAAGATTGCAAAACTATTTGTTTGTTAATTTCCCTTCAAACAATATCTTTGCTTATTATATGTAGTTTATTTAAACATCTAGGCAGATTTAATTTCAATTTCATTCAGTGATTGCTTTTATTTGTAGACTATTTAAAGATCATAGATAGAACGATTTTATTTACTTTTAACAGCAATGGCAAAGTTTTAAAACTGTCAGTCATTAATTAAAACATTCAAAATATACATTGAACAACTACAGATTATTCCATCCAGATCTTAGTAGTTTTTTTTTAGAAAGTTGCAAATTGATGCTACATTTAATACATTATCTGTCATACCTGAATGCACAGAACAGTTGGATTCTTGTTCAAATTTTTAATGCTATTAGATGTCTTTTCTTTAGATATGCTAATGTATGTAGATTTCTTGATATGTCCACAGTATCCATCTTTTGTTACACTTGCTACTTTTATCTAAACAATTGATTCATTATATATATATATCGAGCAATTCATTGATCATTTTACAAAGAATTTTATTGTTCAACATTAAAAAACATTTGTTTTTTTCCATGTAAATATGAACCAGTTTCTGGAAAAACAAATCCTTTATGTATGTAAACTTAAATACTTATATCTACAAGAACAACATTTTAAAGGATAATAATAAAATAGATATTTTAATTTATTTTAAATATTAATATATGTAACGTAGTATTAAAAATTAATAGGATTTAAGTAGAAGATTAAAATAACATTTAAGTGAGACCAAATGAAGATATTACATCTTGTTCATAAATCTTTGATCATTTAATTTCATGAAATTGTCATAAGATAGAAGTTTGAAATGTATAAATTAAAACTATATATATATATTGTAATAAAACTTAATACATGAATTGGTAACAGTAATCATCACTTTAAATTTTTTTATTGTCTTATCAATATTACAACTATTATTTATTATTATTATCATTGTTACAAATAACAATATTAAATTTATATTAATATTATTGGTAACATTAGATTATAAGGTGAATTATTAAACTGATCCAAGATGCCTTCTCATATATATTTTATAAATACAGAGTTTTCAAATATGTGTATCAACTTGTTTTTAACCACAGTTAAGTATTCCCATACATAAAATTTATTTAAAAAAAAAACAATACATAGAATACAAAGGTATAATACTAACAATAATAAAATTATTTAAAAATAGTATCAGTGTAGAAATAACTTTATTATTATATATACACAAATAAAATTGCTCTGAATAATTATAGAAAGTTTTAACATAATAATTAAATATACATATGTGTGTGTGCATGAAGGTTTCTAAGTTTTAAATGTATATAAATTTAAAAGGATCTAATGGCAAAGTACTTAGATAAATTTTTTATTATTGATATAAAAGATTAGTTATAATGAAAACTTAATAAATAAAGTAAAATCATCTATTTTAATATTTAAAATATAAATATTTGTTTGTAAAATAATATGCATTTTATTTTTAGTAATTAATGTAAAAGGATATTATAAAAAATTTAAAATATTACTTTTCCATTTTAAAATAATTTTATTACAAATTTAGTGCTACAAATTCTTAAAACTTCCAAATATCACCTGCTTCGTATCCTATCCTGATAAAAATAAATTTTTTCTGTAAAAAGCCAAAAACAGTGAAGAATTTTAAGAAAAAGATGATCTCATTATTCTTATGCTGCAATCTTATAAATATAACTATGAGTTCAGAATTGTTTAATTTTTTTTATTAACTGATTGCAAGTAAACTGTACTGGGTCTAAATTTAAAGTTAGCCATATTGGCATCACTGCAGCACAATGATAATGGAGTAGAGAACTAAATAAACATTTGACTTAAAAATAAATGTACTTCAAAATGGTCTTTAATGGGAGAACTAAATATCTAACCATGTTCATCATTTGTATGTATTTTAAATGGAATAAAATTTTAAAAACTGGAATTAAATATGAAATTTGAAACTATTTCAGGTATGCTACTTTTATTTAAATCATGGCGCTCATTTATCTATCTATTCTTCAAATATTTGCTTGATATTATATTTACTAGAGAAATCTAGAGTTTTCTGATTAAACACCTATGTATTAACAATTATTATTAAAATGAATTTTAATTATCTGGAAAAACACTTTTGTATTGAGTAATAATTGTTAAAATGATTTTTTTTATCTTCATAAATATTTAGATAAAAGTTATAATTTATGAATGCCATCCTTCAAAAATTAATAACAATATTCCATACTTAGGAAATAAAAAATATACTGAGATTCTCTAAAATAATCATAACTCATTATTAGAAAATTCAATGGATTATTTATTTTATCCACATCTAGGAAATAAAACAACATAATTTTGAAATATTTTAAACTCTCTCTATTATTGGTTGTATTTTAAAGCTCAAATTTTATTACTAATTATTCTATTACAGGGATTAAAATTTATTTCACTCATCCATTAGGATTTTACAATTTAAAATGCTGAAGGATTTAATCTCTTTCGAATATTTTGAAAAGTTTTCACCAGAATAAATAATTTGAACTTTTAAAAGACTTTGAAATAATTTTAAATAGTAAGTATATATTATATATCTCATATTTGTTTAATTGTTACAATATCCAGAGTTATCTTGTTCAGTGAAAGTTTTCACAAAAGCAAGAATATAATAAGAAATGCAGATAGTATATGAAATTTATGATTAAAATTTAGTAAAAGTGTGTGCTATTGATTTTTTGTACTATGGAGATCAGTTGTTAATATTTAAAGTTAATTAATAATTATTTGTAGTTAAAATATCTTAAACATTTTATATGTCTTATTGATATGTTAATTTAATCCTATGTTTGTATAATTAAAGGTATCTAAATCATATTGTTTAAATATTTAAAAACATTATCTGTTTATTTATCCACATAGATACTCTCAAAATTTTATAGAGTATATTGTATATTCAGTTATACTTATGGCATTGATACTTGTATAAATGTTATTGTTCAGTTGAGTTAAACTTCTATCAATATTGTATTCTTATATTTATTCATAGTTTGAGCTTGATAAGCCTCTTATGGAATGTCATCCGTATCTATTGAGATCAAGATAATTAAAGCCATACTTTAGAAAAAAATATAAAAAACAAAAAAACATTCTTTTGTTTTGTTCATTATTTACAATTAAGTTTTTTGATTTGATCTTAACAACTATCTTCAATAAACTGCTTTGCTTTACATCATGTTAAGATACACCACACATTAAGTTATTACTCAAATAGGAATTATTTATTTAATTAAAGATATCACAAAAATATTTATAATCATTGTGGAGAACTTGTTCTTATCGTTATTTTGTTTATTTAAATTTTTTTATTACTTGTTGTTAATGAATTAATTATATATTTTGTTAATTATCTGATCTTTGTTATTAATAAGTTTATACTCATCGTCTATTAATTTTATAAAGAAACATGGTCACATGATTTTATAATTATTATACATTTATTTAAAAGACATTGCTTTATAAGAAATATTGTTCATTATTTTTACCCACTTACACCAACTTCATTTTCACATTAATATTTAGTTGCATAAAATATAAATTAAGTACAATAAAAATACCTTTTGCTATTTAATCATATCAATAATAATAATTTATAATTTTAAAGATTTAACATTTTAAAAATATTATTTACTCTATTTTAATATTATATATCTGAGATAACTTAAAATTAAATTTATCCTAATATAAAAGCTTAGAACAAACTTGTGAGTCAAAATATATGAATGTTACAAGATTTATGTGTGATCAGGTGGGTCAGCAATATGAGATGGCACTGAGAGTGGTGGGTTGTGTGAAAGTCTGAGTTTGAACCCCGCATATATTACATATATAAATGCAGGTTTAAGCCTGTACAATGTATTAAGATTTATTCTTGTAAATCCACAGTTACACTTTAGGTCATAGTAGAATCCTGAGATATTATTGTTAGTTTAAATACACATCTATATAGTGTTTCTTTAAAAGAAATATTTGTTTGATATAAAGCCTTGCAAAGTAACCATCCAAGTGTTTAAAAGATTAAGCTCAACTATATTCAATTGGGAAATGGTTAAAGTTGCTCTATATTGTATGTTTGGACAGTTACTATGTATATATATATATATGAAATTAAAAATATATCTAAAATAAAAAGGTATACACAAAAATTAAAGTTTCAGTGTGAACAATCTATATCCTATTCATTTGCAAAAAGGGAATTGGATGTTTTAAAAGTGCAACCAAAGTGAGAGAAATTGGTTTGACTTCTGAGCTGAAAGATAATTGTGATAGGTTTGAGCTAAGATGGAAGATCCACTGAGATAAGAATAGCATCTTAAATTATACATTATAATGTACACTAAAAGTAGCTACAAATACACACACACACACACACATATATATATATAAGAAAGAAAAAATACAAATATTAATTTCTTTTTATAGTAATCAATAGGTACGCTTTAAACATGCTTACGTGACAGCATTCACGTTATTATAATATTATCTGTTTACGCTTAAATTTGATATATTTACATTTAGTAATCAATAGGGTAAGTTTATGGTAATTAAAATAATGAAACATAATTTTAAAATAAAATAAATTAGAATCAAAAATAACAAATTTTAATTTGTTTTGAATATCTTGATATTTTGGTACATTTTTTGTTACAGAATTAATAAATACCTGACTTAAACATAATTAATATTGTATGAAAGTTTATATAAAATGAAAGCTAAGGAATTAAAAAAAAAAGCCAAAATTTTATGTGCCAGACATATGTCAGATAATATTTGAGTAATAAGGAAATATTTTTAAAAACAGTGATGAAGTAAATTGTAAAAGGGATCAAAATATAATTGTGTTGGATTTTTCTTTTTTATATACATATATATTTGTTAATTAGGAGTAATTATTGGGTGAATTCATAAGAAACTGATATTATTATTATTATTATTATTATTTTGATATGTCATAGCATCGGCCGGGATGCGAACCCACAATCGTCTGCAACCAAGTACTTGCTTGCATGGCGGCTGCGATACCTCTGTGTAAGTAATAATAAATTGGCAATCAAAGAATGATCACCATTATACATCCTATGAAAATGATGAATATAGTCTATTATATAAGTATGTGTGTCTACACCTTCAAAGGTGTTTTAGTTTTTATATTTTCATGATGTAGCAATTATATAGAAAAGAATGTCTCAAAACAGCCTAAAATGTAGTGAGATTATCTAATCTTAATTTATAATTTATATTTATAAAAAAATATAGAAGTTGGCAAACGTGAGTTGGATTTGGTTTTCACAAACTAAATTTATATATTTTTTTAATCAAAATTAGGTTTCTATTACATGTACACACACATTGATAAAAGTCTACGTTTAAAATAAAACGGAGTCAATTTTAAATTTAGTTTTAAAAAGATAAACTTAATTTACTTCAACTAAATAAATTTGTTTTAAAAGTTATCTTCTAGAAATAAAGTTTAAATAAATGTTAATTAAGAAAACTGTGCTAAAATTGTTTATCTCATTATTAAGTGAAATTATTTGAAAACTGGTTTCTTTTATTAAGCTTTGTTTCATGTTTTGGAAATGTTTTAAAATATCAATTCATCATATTTTTAAAGATTACAATAGCTGGTTGAGTTCTGTAAAAATGTTGTTTACTTATTTAAGAAATTTTGTAAACATGGGTGATAAAAATAATTACAGCTTGGTTAATTATGTCAGAAAATATTGTTTCAAAATTGGTAGCAATATAAATAAGCAGTCTTAGAAAATAATTTTGTCTTTGCTCTTTGTTGGCTGGTCATGCTCAATTTCCAGGAACATCTTTTGTTGCCACCATAAAGTACAAGGAACCTCTACCAGCAGTTGAAGTCATTATGTGTGGCTAGAAACCACCAAAGAATTTCATTCCAGGGCATGGAGCCCATGACCATCAAGAGGTTGAACTTAGATTGCTGAATTAAATCCAATACCGTGCCAATCAGCTTCATATATAGTAAATTGCAACTAAAACAGACACATTTTTCAATAGTAAAAATTTCATACCAACTCTAATCCCTATTGTGACAAATATTTGAAAACCATCAACAGAAAAGATTTTACCAGTGAATTACAAAAGAGATTTCTTTTCATTGTGTTGTAGGAAAATGTACATATGTAAATATAATTTTATTTTACAGAGAAACAATCTCATCTCAGTTGTATCTTTGACTTAAAGTAACCATTATATTTACTTTATGAAGGATTTAATAAACTTTTAAAATTCTAAGTTACCATAAACCGGTGATATTTTGAAGTATCACTTAGTTGATAATTTATGTGACTTTATGTATCTATTTTATGTATTTTTATATTAACATGGATTTAATACTTAGATTTATAATATTTAATTTAGTTTAGTATATTTGATATATCTTCATATGCTTTATTGTATGATGTTCTCACATAAATGTAGTAGTGTCTATGCTGAAATAATTTTTTTAAATTTTATTTTATTAAACCATATGCACCTGATCATTTGAAAGGCCACTGTTTTGATGTGTGAATTTGACAGTGTTACTTCATTTGATTTAAATTCTTCATAATAAAAATTACATATTATTAAATATAATATTTGTAATATATATTTTTTTAATTTGTTGCTTTAACAATTTTTTTAAAATTTATATATAAAAAAAAAAAATGACGGTTGAAAAACTTGTTTTAACTTTCGATGTCGAGAAGGAAATGATTGAAAGGGAGGAGAGAGGGAAACAAAAACAGGGGGAAAGATATATATATATTACTAAACATTGATGAGTAAACAAAGAGCTTTGCTAATTGCTCAACAAGCTTTGAGATAAATGCTTAGCAAGAAAAAGCTTTTAAAATATCTCTATCTGAAAACCATTTTCCATCCCCTGGCCAATGCTGGCTTTGGGTTGGTGTGTTTAGATCTAGTGTCTGAAGCTACTTTAGCACCTCTCTGAGGACTTCCAAAAGCATGAGAACCTTAGTCAGGGAATGGGGTAGTGGTTTTCAGATAGAGATATTTTAAATGCTTTCTCTAGCTAAGCATTTATCTCAAATCTTGGTGAGCAATTGGCAAAGCTCTTTGCTTATTTTTTACAAGCTTAAAAAAGAAGTGGGATCATGTGATATATGACTATTTTTTATTGCTGAGTATGTTGTTCCTCTGAAATATATTAGAGGATTGACAGATTATGAAAGTACAGAGCATCTTAATGCTAAATTACAAATCAGTGTTTGTGGCAGATATACCTGGCCTTTTGAAAGGCTATCATTTTGATATATGAATTTGACACAGTTACTTCATTTGCATTAAATTCTTCATAATAAAAATGACCTATTATTTAATCTAATATTTATAGTATGTTTTTTTAAAATTGGTTGCTTTAACACTTTTTTTTAAAGATTCAATGTGAATTAAACAAAAATTTTTAATATTATATATATATAAATGAGAAATTCAAAATTGACAAAAAATGTTCGAAACATACTCAACAAAGTATTAATACATTTAGCTTTACTAATAGTTACCATTTCTTAATTGTTAAAATAAAAAAAGAGATTTTAATATTTTAAATTAATTTTTGGAATTGTAGTGAGCCTTCCAGGCTATCATTACCTGGTTATTTCCATCACAATAGTTTATTAATGATGAACATTCACATAAAATATGGACAAATGTTAATAGGTTTTTAAAAATGTTTTTGACATGTGATTAGCAGGAAGCTCATGACAGTTTAAAGACAAACACTCAGGAAACACATCTCAGCCTCACCAACAAACATTTATGCAGATTTGATTATTAAATAAGCAACTATATAGTTTTATTAAATTTAACATTGATGATCCTGAATTTATTATGATATTGATCTGGGCCAGTTTCAGAAAATTGAAGAAATTTCACCTTAAGAAGAATAGGGAGGAGTTTGGACCCAATTGTTCCTCATTAAAAAGATGGTACTATTGTAAATAAAAATTGTTTATAGTGATTGGCGATGGATCTTTTGCCCATTTTCAACTGACTCTATAAGAGTAACGATCAAAATAGACAAAGCTCTCTCCATGCAATAGTGCCACTCAAAGCAAGACAGAGTAATCAATGGATTTCAGAAGGCTTGTGCATAAAATACCTATCTAGTACCTACTCATCCAATATCCCCAAACTAGTTTCTGGCTTGTGGCTTTCATTAGTGAGAAGCCTTGGATCTGAGAGCACTGCACCTACTATTATATAGAGAGAGTTTTGCCTATTTTAACAACAGTTATGAGCAAGCATGGGGAATAGTGATCATGTGATGTTTAAAGTAATGATAAAGAAATGTGACTGGCATTAGTGTTTAAAATAGATTTAATAAATACCCAATTGAACTGTTATGATTTGTTAGAACTTTTATATTAAATGTACCTAGCTTCGTCAATCATAATGCTCACTTATACTAATATGTGGATTCACACACATTACAGCAAATCCAATTAGCATATATATACAATACACATAAAATGTCCGTTAATAAAAAAAGCTATTGTAATAACAATAAAAATAATAAATAGAACGGTAATTGATTAATATATACAGTCTTTCAAACGCAGAAGTACTTTTGGTTAATTCCTTAATCTGCATCAACAACTTCTGAGGAGTGAAAGACTGTATATAATAGTCAATTATCATTATATTTATTATTTTTATTGGTATATATATGTATAATGAGTCGCTTGCTCTCAAAATGATACATAAACATATAATAAAATTTAGTAAGCTGTTGTAATTTCTCCAAAAAAGGAGGCGATTATAAAATACTTTCATTATTTAAAACATAGATTTAGTGTATTACTTTAAAAAAATAATATTGTTTTTATTTGGTATATCTTCTCACCTGTTACGATTGCATGCAATTGGAATACAAAATGAAATGTTCGTTTTACTTTTATTTCATATTTCAAAATAACAAAATATAAAATGTGGATATTTATACATTGTATTAACATGTCATTACTTAATGATTTATTCTGTTTAGTTTAAAAGCAGAATCAATACAAAAAGTATAATAGTTCTACAAATCAAGCGTTGTTAGCCGAGAGGTCAGCACAGCCGCCTGGCAAGTAAGCAGACGGTTGTTGCAGGTTCGCTATGATATATGAAAAAAAAAAAACACAATTTATAGTAAAATATTTATATCAAGGTAAATTACGCAAATTATTGGATAATCATATTTAACAATTCAAAATATTTCATAAAAATTTAATTGTGAGAAAAAATAAAAATAATCTCGGCCTCAGGGTGGCCTTTGAGCATTCCATCATCAGATTTTCAATTGGATGGACGGTTGAAGAGTTGGAGTGTGGATTGGATTGAAGCCTGTCCATTAAACTATGAGGATAGTCTATCTTAATATATATCTGAGCACTTATACTATATATGTGTGTAAAGATGATAGTCTGGACCAACTGATGATTGCTGGTTTAGCATGAAATACGTATATTGGTGATTATTTATCTTTTCAGCATATATGTGTTTAGGTGTATCAGTATTATTAGATAGAGTGGAGAGAGGTGGGTGGTGTGAAAGTCTGTGCTCATATACCCTATATTAAAAATAAGAGAGGTAAATATTTGAAAACTTCTATAAAGGAGAGATAAAACAAAGTTAGTTTATAAATATTCCGAAATCCATACCCAATATATATAAAGATTTACAGCAAAGTTTGTATCCAAGATAAACAAATCTCTATGCATATATATATATATATTTATGATCAGTATTAGTTAAAATACTATTCCTAATTCTTTTTTTTTTTCATGTGTCAAATGCTTTGACTGTGAAGCGAACCCGGGTCAGCTGCTTGGAAAGCAGCTATGCTAACCACTAGGCCACCAAACGCTTGACTACTATTTCTAATTATACACACATTAACAGAAAGAATAAACAATTTACAGAGGGTACATCTACGCTCTGGTTAAAGCAATTATTATAAACTTGTCCATATGTCCGAGTAAATGAAAAAGCAGCTAAAAAGTCAGTCAATGGAATTATTAACTCCACCAGTTTATAAAAAACAAGATTAATACATAATTCAAACATGGTATCATTAATGACATATACAGAAGTATTGAATCAAGAATAAAGAGCTAAACCTATTTTTACCAAGTAAAGTATTTAATTAATGTAAAATTAAGGATAATACTGATTCAGATGAATGTTAAGAGACATTTAATTAAATATGACCAATCAGACATATAAGAATTAAGCTTAAACCACTAAACATCACATGATCACCATCCCTTCTATTAATACATAATTGTTATTAAACAAGGCAAAACTCTCCATACAGTAGCGCCACCCTGTTCCAAGCAGAGTAATCAATGGATGCCAGAAGGCTTGTGGCCTTCATCAGTGAGGAGCCTTGGATCTGAGAGCTATTGAGCTTAGATTGAAAATATTATTGTGTTTTCACTTTCATTCTCATAGTTTTGTAGTTAAGTAGAGATAAAAGGTGGCTGTTGCAGGGTTGCATTAGATCCTCAGATCTAGACAGTGCTCTCAGATCCAAATCTCCTCACTGATGAAGGCTACAAGCCAGAAACTAGTCTGGGGATATTGGATGAGTAGGCACGTGATGGGGATTTTATGCATAAATATGAAAAGAGTGATTATGCAGAAAGTGAATTATTGGTTTTTATGCTGAGTTTGGGAAAAGATAAGGGGATTTAGATATAATGGTTATAGAGTTGACAAAGATTATGTTGTGGAAATGGGATAGAGCAGATTATGGGTAAATTTAGAATGGGGAATGTAAAATAAAGTGGCTAACAGGTTTATCTGGACATAATTGCTGAGATATTCTTGACTTCGTTTAAGGAGAAGCCATAATACATCATATCACATCCTTGTTTAATAAGAATTAAGCTTGTTATAAAATACTTGAATTAATAAATGTCGTTTAATTCAGTATTAAATGTAAAAATGTCATGACTTATTACATTTAAAATATAACTGTGAATATTATGAGTGCAAAATACATAAAATTTACAAAGATAAATTATTAAAAATAGAAATTAAAATACATAGTTAATCTGACAAATTCTTATTAACTTAACTAGATGATATACTTTAACTTACATGAATTAAAGTTAGGCAGTATTGAAATACAAATTCATTGATTTGTTAAATCCTAAACAGCTTTATTCATGTGTGGATAGAATTCTTGGCAGATATTTCTTGTAACTAATAGTTTTTCTTGAAACAAACTAAAAATGCAGTGTATAAATTATATTTGGAATAAAATCCAGTAGATGTTATTCACTAATCACTTATGAGAACAGACAATAAATAATCCAGAAGGATCGTTTCTGACATAAGTTAAGGAATGGAGAACTGAAGATTGCTGGTTTGAATCTATACCTATTAATTCTGGTTGAATTCCTGTCCACGTAGTCACTCATTTATTTTGGCCATATGTGGTGTAATATAGCAGTAGAGGATTGGGATGTATAAACTTCTGGATTAAAACTTAATCTATCATTTCTGGTAATCAAATCTATACAAGATCTTCCAAATAGCTGATCATTTAATTTGAAACACACATGGTTTATTACAGCTATAGAGTGATGAATTAAGGAACTTTATAAAAGATCTTGCAACTTCCAATATTCAAACAGCACATTTCCCAAATTCTATTATTTATTTATTAAAACCAGTTTTCAGTTTTATTTTAAATAAATGACTCTAATCCAGTTATTCTAATTTTTTTTTAATATTTCAGTAAAAATAAGTTAATAAAAATGTTGATGTATACAATATTAAAACAACTATATTTAATTCTTTTGTTGTGTAATTAAATTTATTTATTTATTGTTAAAATGAGAAATAAAGATTAATTTATTCAAAATTAATGTTTTGGAAATTCAAAAATTCAAAAATAAAATCTAGATTTCTCAATTAATTAAGTTTTAAGCTTTTAAAACAAAATAGTAGTAAAATTTATTAAATAATTTAATAATAAAACCATCGAAATAACTTTTAATACGTTCTTACAAATGCAAGTTTTTGAAAAAAAATTTTTTTTTAGAAAAATAAAAACTTTTTGAAAAAATAAAAAACAATATCTAAAGAAATAGTTTGTTATTTAAATAAAACAAAATTATCATAAAATATTTGATAGGTATGGATGGTTTTTCTACTTCTGCGGTTTGAATGCTTAGCTAAAGTGGCAGATACTGCAGCTTAAGATTTATAGATCATGCCTAATCTGTGACTTCCAATGGTAGAAGTATTTATAAATTCTTAAGCAATAAACCATTCAATTTTTTTAAAAAAGTTTTTCTACGTGACATTGTATTCTAAATTAAAATTACAGTTTTTTTGGGAAGAATTAAAAAATATCTTAATCAAACAAGATATCTACTTTAAGCTTTATATGATATTGTGATGGCAGACATAATTATACTATTCAATGAAATATATATGACAATAATCACAAAGTAAGAGATAATCGTTATTTTAAATAGAAATATTTGAAACATAAGATGAAATTATGAAGTGTAAAATAATTGGTTTGAGTAGATACTTAGTGGAATGTTGAAGAATGTGTTGGACAAATCTATGGAAGGTATAAAAATAGGAAGAAAAAGGGTGTTTCATAAGCTGAAAGAAGATTGTATATATTTGAAGGTTTGAGTAATTGAATGAAAAACTTGAAATAGTATGAAATTGATGTTTAGGACTGCTTTTTTAGCAGATAATTAATAGTGATAATAAGATAAAATAAAAAACATTGGATATTATATCTGACCATCATTATAAGTTTTCCCCAAAAGAAAGACCTGTACGTTAACATTGTAAGAATTTTCCAAGTTTTTCTATTAATTGCTCCAGCTGATTAATTTCTTATTATTTAATATTTTTCACATACATATATAATTTTTCACTTTCTAAATTTTCGCATTAAAAAAATAAGCAAATAAAGTATGACTAATAAAAAATTTCAAATATTTGAAAAAAATTAATACAAAACAAACTTTTTTTACTTTTTTTATTACTACAGTATTTAATTTTACATTTTTCATACATATTTTAATCATTACTGCCAGTGTTCATTTGTAAACTGGTAAGAAATCAGATTCGATGTGATGTGATATATTGTAGCTTCTCCTTAAACGAAGTCAAGAATCTTTCAGCAATTATGCCCAGAAAAACCTGTTAGCCACTTTATTTTTATTCATGATGTGATGTACAACTAAAACCACTTTTAGTTTTGTGCTGTGTTAATGGTTTTCTGTTTCTATATTAAAAAAAATGAGATCGTAATCAAAATAAAAAGATTATACATTATCATTAGAAGATTATTTTCAGTTTATAAAATCTTCGTTTTTTATTTTAAAAATCTAAAAGATTATTTATTTCTGTTATATATAACAAAATATGGTTTAAAAGTTTAAATTTTTTGAATATTTATTGCAATATTTTTATATGTAAGTATAAATCTATTATTATTTATTCATTAGTATAAATAGGTTATTTACATAGAAGCTAAAATTCTAAATACAGCTTCAGGCCAAATTCTCATTAGCTGTTAATATAACATATTTTTGAAAAGAAAAAAAAGTATTTCAAGTCAAAATAAGTTATTAATAATTTAAATTTCTTGATATCTAATAAATATAGTGAAATATGAAAGATATTAAGAAGAAACATGAATCACACAACTTCAAAATCGCATTAAAATAATCCGCATAAAATGAGACCCAGGTGTACTCAGAAGAAGAAAATAAAGTCTAATAAATAATAAATTCAAAGAAGCTAACAACTAAAAATTCTTAAATCAGATTATTAACCCAGATGGAACCATAATGAATAAAATAAGTCATAGAATTAATTTCGCGTGGAGTGCTTTTGGTAGAAATAACTTAATATATGCTTTTGTCTAAAAGAGAACATTTTTAATAGTTACGTTTTAGCAATTTTTACTTATGGATAAGAGATTTGGATTATTAATAGGACAGAAATGAAGTATGGAGAAATACACCTGGGTCTCATTTTACATGATAGATAGATTCCTCAGAAAACACGTGCAAACAAAATCGCGCAAAAATAGACGTAACTTACATTGAAAAAGGGGGGATGCAGTCTGTGATTTTTCAAAATTCATGTAAAAGCAAAGCACCAATGTAAAATTATTTTAAAATTCGCGCAAAAAAAAAAATATATAAGATAATAAAATGACTAATAAAAAATTTCAAATTTAAAAAAAATTGATACAAGACAAACTTTTTTTAACTATAATATTTGATTTTATTCAAAATAATATATTTTTATGCATAATTTACATTTTTTATACACGTTTTAATTATTATAGCTATTTGCCGAAAAACACGTTCGTTTGCAAATAACTAGCACCAACTTCACACTCATGTTGTAACAGTGGTTTTCTGGTGACAATGTAATTAGTAATTAATCTTTGAGATGGTGATTTTATTAATTGTTTATGAAACTAACAACTAAAAATTAAATTCTTGTTTTTGTCTTTAATTTTCAATTCGGTTTAAAAATCAAATTTCACATTAATTTCAAGTCGAAGTAAGTAATTTTTAAATTGTTAATTACAATTAAAAATCAGATTTTAATTTTTAATTGTCAAATTTAATTATGCTCACTGCTATTACTGACCTTTTAAAAATAAACTTGTGGATACTAAATGATTAATAATTGATTACATTCTTTTTTAAAAAGCAAAAACAGAATGTGATTTAAAACGCAAAATTAACACGTACAATGTTTGAACAAATTTACATTATAATCTTGTAAAATTTAATGTGTGTATCCATAAAATGTGGAAATTATGATTTTAATTTCATTATTGCATAAAATCTTACTATTATAAAGTGCTGAAAATATTGAAATTACTAAGATGAAAGTCGAATTCCAATAATGTGCTATTACTTTCAATATAATGTAAGTGCGTGAAATTTATTATTTAAAGTAATAGCGCATTATCGGAGTTCATACATGTGGGTCTCTTTTTACACGGACTTATTTAACACACTTCCGGTGAAATACGAATCGCGTAACTTCAAAATCGTGTTAAATAAGTCCGCGTAAAAAGAGACCCAGGTGTATATATTAGGATTAACAAGAAAACAGGACAGACAGTTATTACTGATATCATTGAAAAAAATAAGAGAATGAAATGGAATTGGGCTGGACATATTGCTAGAAGAGATGATAATATATGAACAGTTGAAATTTTAAATTAAATTCCAAGAGATTATAAAAATTCTAGAAAGAGACCACATGTGAGATGAATGAATGAAATAAGAAAGTTTTCTAGTATGATGTGGAGAAGAGAGGTTTAAACATGAAGAGATCTTCATCCTACAGTGATCAATAATAATTGATAATGATGATATCTTGGTATATTTGAAATACTATAAATGATCTAAAATTTAATAAGAAGAGTTTTCTTTTGTACAAATATTTATGTTTCGATTCTGATCAAAATTTAAATCTTTATATAAAAAAATATTTTAGTAAAAGAAAAAATATTTTTTTCTAAATAAAAATATTTATTTTAATGATCATACTCAGCAATTAAAAAGATTAAGAAAAAATTTCAATTAGAAAACTATTTTATTTTAATGAATTTAAGATAGAAAACAATAATTATTACTATATAGAAGGTAAACAAACCTCAACACCAGCATCATTTTAAACAAGATGATAAAACTGTAAGAATACTCTTTCCTCCAGCCACAAGATAAATGATTTAAGGAAACAAGAGTGTCTGGTTCGTAAATTACCATGTGAGTTTGGAAATAAGATGGTAATTATTATTGTAGTCACTCTTATTTCCCTAAGGACTTTATCTTGTGGCTGGATCAAGAGTATCCTTACAGTTTTATCATCTTGTTTAAAATGGCGCAGGTGTGGAGGTTTGTTTACCTTCAATATAGTTATAATTTAAACACTGCACAATTATAAAAAAAAAAGTTGTAGCAATCTTTATGTTAGTCAAGTTTGAAACTCCTAATGAGTTATGAAATTGACAAATACAAAATATATTAAGCAGAAAAGATCAAAATTAAAACTGTAAATATATAAAAGATTCAGTTAACAATATATTTGAAAAAGTATCGTAATAAAAAAAATCAGGTGAAAACAATTTACCTAAGCCTTTTGACTGGTGCATTTGAGAACCGACTTTGTGGAATTACAGACATTTGAATATATATAAATTCTTGATTTTTTTTTTTGATAACTATAAAAGATTGTTTCCACATACAGCTGGTGTTAAAGATTCCGTGCTTTTTCCATTCTAACTGATAGGTTTTCATTATAGTAACTTGATAATAACTGTGTTTCTGGTTAAATTTACCTTTACAAATGAGCACTTAATAATTGAAACAAACAGTGTATATTTAAGTAGGCATTTGTAAAGTGTTACACTTGGTGTGCTATATATATAACACAGAATAGATTAAATTGGTCAGAAAAATAAGCAACGGGGAAGTATTTACACTATATTTTTATTTTTGATCTATTGTATCTTTATTTATATGAAATTATTTATGAAATAAAAAAGAATGGAGAAATATGGAAGTTATCTATCTATAAAAAAGATATTACCTGTGGAAGAAAGAGAAACGTAAATAGCCATGTATGTGTGCTGAAAATCACATATATTAATCTTCAACTTGGATTAAAGTTTATATCTGTAATAGAGAAAATCTCTAGTTTAATAAATGATTAGTAATAATCATTACGTGTTTATCAAAAAGTTGATAACGTAACAGTTGGGAGAGGAGTAAATTGACCCTTGAAAACAAAAATGAGACAATTTACTCTACATAAATACTCTTCATGTAATAAAGATATATATGAGAGATGATGACCTGGCCCAACCGATGAGTGCTGGTTCAGTACGAAATGCATTTTGGGAGTTATTTGTCTTTTATTGTATTTTAATTTATACAAAATTATTTATGAAATAAAAAAGAATAAAGAAATATGGAAGTTGTCTATCTATAAAAAAAAACCTACATTGTTATGTAAGATTAACCACTAGTCTTGTTTCAAATATTATAGAAAGAGAATATGGTAATATCTATGGCTTTCTCTTCTCTGTTCTTAGCACATGATTTCTCCAATATTTAGTATTGCTTTTGCCTTGACTTTACTTGCTTAATAACATGGCAAAAAGACACATTATCTATTTTTACTTTACTTATCGATTCTTTTTTATATCGTATAAATTTTCGCCCAAATATTGGTTTTTATGCAATATCTGAACTGCTAAAATAAACGTTTTTATAAATTGTAAAAACTTTTCCCTTTTTAAATCAAATTGACAAATGGCTGATGGCTTAGCAATTAAATAAAATAAATCTTATTGTTATAAAATTATTTGGTCTTTTCTTCACAATTAAGATTTATTAACTTGAATAATAGAATTCTTTCTGAAACTTTTTTTACTGAAATTTGTAATCAAATTTCTTAAGATATTAAAAAATTTTCAGATTTTGACTGGCAAATAAAAATAATTTGCCAGTACTTTTTCCCGCTTTTTTTAAATTAAAAAATTCTTATTTCTTAAATTCGAATTATTTTTACAGGTGATAAAAGACCTATATTTTTCTTTTATTTTACAAACTGAATGATTTTTAATAAAAGTGCAATAAAACTTTATAAAGCACAATAATTTTATCAGTTTATTTGTGACTATTACATCAATCATTCATTACTGCAGAGTTAAGCTTTAAGTAACCTATTGTTTAATATATATAAATTAACAATTTAATTCAAGTTCTGGTTTCAAGTTACTGATAGTTCCACAGATTTCAGATAATAAAATATTTTTCAGAGATGGTGATTAGTTGTAACAAATATTGCCCAACCAAGAGTATTTATGCTGCCTTCTAAAAAAGAATATTAGTAAATCCATCAAAGGCAGATACTTCTTATACAAACAGGCTTTTGTCTTCTTTTTCTTCCTCAGTTGTTTATGTTAGTGCAAGATATGCCAATATAAATCTTTATTGCCATTAGTATCTCTTTATATTAATTATGAGAATTGGTTTGTATGTTTGTGAAATCATAACATTTGTAAGTTCAATCTTGTTTTCCATTTTGTTTTTTAGCTCAAGTATTCAAGAACTTAACAAAAGAGCAATGATGGTGACAAGTTTTTTAGACTGACAGTCCGAGTTGTTATCTGTGTTTGAGGCAATACAATCATTAATGAATCAGTTTGAATTTGGATTTGAGATAGGAATTTTAACTATTAATAATAATACCTTTAAATAGTACCATTTAGGATTCTCCTGAATATCATAAATATGAAAAGGCCTTAGAAAATATGATCTAAAATGACATGTTTCGCAGTTTAGTTAGATTGTTGAGCTTGGAAGATTACTCATTAAAGAGAAGAAATAATATTATCAATAGCAATGGTAAAACCTTAAGCAATGGTGATACTAAAGATAAGTACTGTAATTTCATTTTTTCTAAGTATAGTTAAATGAAATGTGCAAACTTTACCTGATAAAACACTTTAAATCTAGAATCAAAAACAAGTGGTGGCTATAAAGCTCTCAAGATACAATATCAACATAGCTGATAAGAAAAGAAAGCTTAATGAGCAAGTAGGTGAATCAATCAGTCAAAAGAGAATGCCTGGTGTTGGAATTGCCTCAAAATCTAATTTATTCTCTTGTATTCTTAGAATTTTTCATTCTATCAATATAATGGTGTTAAAAGTTGACTTGTTCAATGGTACCAGCATTCATTTTATTAGTGCATATGTTTCAACATTAGATTCAAAGAACTCAGAGGAAAAAAAATTCTTGTTGATAACATAATTAATAAAATACTTCTGTTAATACAATTTATAAAATACAATATAACAATTCATCAATTGCTAAAACAGTGAATCATTAATATAAATAAAATAACTATTGCCAAGCATTTTCAACTCCTATGAGTCCTTATCAAGTCAGTAACAAACTCCTATTTCTCCTAAGTGATAAATTCAATATTTTATTGTATTGGCCAGGAACAACTAATCGGAAAACTACTTAATTTTGAATTCATAGCACAAGATGAATTTTATATAAGATATGATTCTTTAATCTTGTGTTTTTTATCATGTGCTTCATGCATTAATATTGCAAAATCTTTTGGACTACATATATGGTCTGTACTATTTTGATGAACATAAAAAGCCAAATAAACTGTATCATCTTCCCTTGCTCTAATATATGTATATTTATGTTGGTGAAGACGGTATTTAATATTTGCCTTGATTTCCCCAATATATATTGCACTACAATTTATCTGGGGGCATCCAATAGAATACACAACACTTCTTTTATTCTCTTTACTTATTAGTCCCTTAGAATTATTTATTAATCTATTAAGATTAGGCAGATTCCTCCATGCCAATCAGAAATCCTGACTTAAAACTCTTATTATATTTTTATTAACATACTATTATAACATTGTTTATAATGTTTCAATACAATAGATAATAGCCTATGCTTATTTTAACCAACTTGTATCAAATCTTGCCTATAACAATTTATATTATCTTTCTTAAACATTTCATTTGAACACAGTCGTTGATTATATGTTAAAAAAGCTATAAAACCAGCCAATTTGTGTATTAAAGAAACAGATGTTGGATGAATATAACTTCTATTATCTATATGCTTTACAATCATTTTATATACCAATCTATCATCCATACATGATATTTGCAAATCCAGATATTTAATACCAGAATTGTTCTTCCTCTCTACTGTCCAAACTAAACTATCCTGGTTCTGCAAACTATATTATGACAACATAATTATAAAAAAATCCATTAGAAGAACAATATTTTATTCTTAAAGATGTTGTCAAATAGTAAATTTTGCCAAAGATAATTAGAAATA